>OZ030005.1:18050526-18305526 GCA_964023405.1 Apodemus agrarius
ATTATAAAAACATTTGCTGCCGGGCAGTGGTGGTGCATGCTTTTAATCCCAGCACCTGGGAGGCAGAGGCAGGAGGATTTCTGAGTTGGAGGCCAGCCTGGTCTACAGAGTGAGTTCCAGGATAGCCCGAACTATACAGAGAAACCCTGTCTTGAAAAATACAAACAAACAAACAACAACAACAACA
Organism: Apodemus agrarius; assembly: GCA_964023405.1. Classification (NCBI taxonomy): domain Eukaryota; kingdom Metazoa; phylum Chordata; class Mammalia; order Rodentia; family Muridae; genus Apodemus; species Apodemus agrarius. The sequence goes on from OZ030005.1 coordinate 18,050,714, forward strand.
AAAAAAAACAAAAAACATTTGCTTCTAACTTTAAAAGAGTATAAGCTAACTTTAAAAACCCAATAAAATAATTTCATTAGAAAGTTTTTCCTTGGGCTGGAGAGATGGCTCAGCGGGTAAGAGCACTGACTGCTCTTCCAAAGGTCATGAGTTCAAATCCCAGCACCCACATGGTGGCTCACAACCATCCGTAAAGAGATCTGACGCCCTCTTCTGATGTCTGAAGACAGCTACGGTGTACTTATATATAACAATAAATAAATCTTTAAAAAAAAGTTTTTCCTCAAGAAATGGCTAATAGCCTTACCTTATGTGGAAAAAAAATGTTTTGTCTCTACTTCAATACAAAAAGCTAAGATCTTAAATTTTTCAATATATAGAATTTTATTACAGGTCTTTGCTCTCAATAATGAACTTTTAAAATTTTTAAGTAAATGATTTTCAAAAGGTGTTAAGATAAATTTTTTGCTGAGACACTGCTTTAAGCTTGCCAAAAGATTTAAGCCTCTAATGTTCTCAAGGTAAATGCAAAATAAATATTAAGGTCATAACTTGGAGAAAGCTACAGTAAGTATTTGTCAACAGTTTAAAAATGCATGTATTGTGGAAGTAAAGCTCATATAATTAGATTACATGTTTATTCTTTTGAGTTTCTCCTTGCTTCAGCACAGATAATTAAATTGGGTGCTGTAGCGCTATTTTTGTTTGTTTGTTTGTTTTTGGTTTTTGGTTTTTTCAAGACAGGGTTTCTCTGTGTAGTCCTGGCTGTCCTGGAACTCACTCTGTAGACCAGGCTGGCCTCGAACTCAGACATCCGCCTGCCTCTGCCTCCCAAGTGCTGGGATTACAGGTGTGCCCCACCACGCCCGGCTTGTAGCGCTATTTTTAAAATGTTAAAAATCAAACTTTTAATTTATATATTAATAATATATATAGCTCATGGCTTACAATTGCTCAAAATTGTTTCTTTTAATGCTACTAATTCTTAAATTTTACAATTTTTATACAAATACAATTCAAGTTAAAAAATTAAAAAATATACATATGACTATTGACAGCTTTTTAAGCTTTCTAGTTACAACTGTTTTATAGAAGAAGCAACTAAAAAATAAAATTAATATTACACATATTATTTTTCTATACTAAATGTTCCAAATCAGATTAAGACAAATATTATAACTGACATTACAGTCAGTCATTTGAGATAGGTTTTTTTTTGTTTTGTTTTGTTTTGTTTTGTTTTTTGTTTTTGAGACAGGGTTTCTCTTGTGTAGCCCTGGCTGTCCTGGAACTCACTCTGTAGACCAGGCTGGCCTCGAACTCAGAATCTGCCTGCCTCTGCCTCCCAAGTGCTGGGATTACAGGCATGCGCCACCACTGCCTGGCTGAGATGTTTTATTAACAATTTATTATTAGTTATATTACTGAGATGCCTTATAATCCTCAAAACAAGATATTGTGGAACAGGCCCATAGAACTATAAAACAATATTTTTATAAATAAAAGAAGGGATATCACATCTCTATATACCACAAAAATTTTAAAAATTATGATGCCAGGGAACTCTGAGTGTGGAGAAGAGGGCATGTTTGTGTTTTTTCCTGCAGGATGCCGGGAACATGCTAGCTGCCAGAGTATGCTAATGCTGAGACAAAGACTGATGCTGATTATAATCGTTAAAAATGGCCACAGTCCTCGAAAACTTTGGATGCCTCCTACTAACGCTGACATCACAGACATCTACAGACTCAACATCCCTCTTTGCATGGCGATTTTATTTAGCTAAAAATTGGACAAATTAGCCAGGCGTGGTGGCGCACGCCTGTAATCCCAGCACTTGGGAGGCAGAGGCAGGTGGATGTCTGAGTTCGAGGCCAGCCTGGTCTACAGAGTGAGTTCCAGGACAGCCAGGACTACACAGAGAAACCCTGTCTCAAAAAAAAAATTGGACAAATTATAAACAGATTAAAGGGGAGATATTGGCTACTGCTGATGCCCCCCTTCAGGGTGTCAGAAGGCCATATGTTTAAATTCTACAGATTTCAAGTGTAGACCAGATAAAATGTGGCCTGCTATTTGTTTTCTTTAAGACATCCACAGGATTTACTTTGGTTGTTTGGGACCCTTGGGAGAGCCTCTAGACTTCTCCTTGTGGGATTTCATCCAAGTAAAACACAATTTTACACCCCCAGCTAGTTTCCAAACAAATGACGAGAGTCCTGCAAAGCCTCTAATCCCTCTACAAAGAGATGGTGCACACCTTTACAAATTAAGTTTATCATCTGTGATGGTTTGTATATGATTGGCCCTGGAAGTGACCCTATTAGGAGGTGTGGCTTTGTTGGAGTAGGTGTGTCACTGTGGGTGTGGGCTTAAGATCCTTACCCTGGCTGTCTGGAAGTCAGTCTTCCACTAGCAGCCTTCAGATGAAGATGTAGAACTCTCAGCTCCTCCTGCACCATGCCTGCCTGGATGCTGCCATGTTTCTGTCTTGATGACAATGGACTGAACCACTGAGCCTGTAAGCCAACCCCAATTAAATGTTGCCTTTTATAGAATTTGCATTGGTCATGGTGTCTGTTCACAGCAGTAAAACCCTAACTAAGACAGAAGTTGGTGCCAGGGACTGGGGTATTGCTGTGATAGGCCTGACCATGCTTTTGTTTGGAAGAATGTGGATTTCCGGACTTTGGATTTGGAAAGCCATGAAATGCTTTAAGTGGAGCTTAGTGGGCCAGCGTAGTAGGAATGTGGAAGACAGTGGTGCTGAGGGTCATTTGAACTGTGTAGGCCTGATGGCCCAAAAGGTTTCAGTAGAGAAGAACTTAAATATGTGACCAAAAGACTGGTTTTGTGATATTTTGGTGAAGAACATGGCTGCTTTTTGCCATTGTCTGAAGAGACTGCCTAGGGCTAAGGTAAAGAGATTTATGTTAATTGCATCTGCAAAGGAAGTCTCAAAAAAAGCCCAACAAAGACTTTGTTCTCTGGTTAAGTCTGATGAAGAGAATTTTGAACAAACATAGTAAGATGAGAAAGGAAAAGTACAAAATAGATAGTTTGAGTATTAAAGGGACTCCAGGAAGTGAAATGGAGCTGAACTCAAGGATATTAAATTAAATTAAGGGAGTGGTGACCTTGGTGCAAGATTCCACCCAGCTAAATTTAGGTCCAGGCTTGATAGTACAAGCCTTTAATCCCAGGAGGCAAAGATAAGCAGATCTCTGAGTTCAAGGCCAGCCTAGAACAGAGCAAGTTCTAGGTGAAGAAAAACTTAAATCCAGACTTGGTGGACCACACCTTTAATCCCAGTGTTTAGGAGACAGGCATGCAGATCTTTGAGTTCAAAGTCAGTCTATGGAGCAAGATTCAGGACAGCCAACTTATAGGCTGAAGGATCTTGGAAAAAGGAAGCTAGTGATAATGTAATAGAACAAGGGGGCCAGTGTTCCAGCTCCTGCAAGCAGCAGAACTCAGCAGCTTCGGCCATGTGTCTCTGGCTTTATATTCAAGAGAAGGAGGAGACTACTGGGACAATTGATGCTAGTTAGCTGGAGTTAAATTAGTGGTCACTAAGAAAAGACCAGCATCACTGAGGTGAAATCTGGGAAGTGTTATCTGAGAGCACAAAGAAGCTATATTCCAGAGATAGCCAAGTGTACCTCATGCTGCAGCTGTACTTGGTAATGTGTAAGAATCATCCAGGTGGTACTGGTTTTGAAGACATGAAGGCATCATGAAGAACAGCTGAGGCTTGGTACTGTGAGAGGCCATGGAAGGCCATTGGTGAAAGTGTACCCTCAGTTGTAATTGACAGCCCAGGACTGATGGGGTCATGCAAAAGAGTTGAGGCTTGGTACCATGAAGAGAGCCTATGAGAGGCTTTGGTGAAGCATAGTTGCAGTGGAAGACCCTAGCATATTGGAGATGCCAGTACCATGGGATGACCACCAAGAACAGCAGTGGCAACGGAGTGGATCAACCTGAACTTAGAGTGCTACAGAGGGCAGAGCAGGAGAAGTGACACCAGCTCTTTGGAGATGCACAGAAGATCATGTGTGGATCTCAGACATTGGAACAAGAAGCTGTGAAGCTGAAATTGACTTGGGGACCCCAAGATGTTAAAGATGCCAGAGCCACAGGATGCCTGCCAAGGAAAGCTGCTAACAGGGAGTGGAACAAGCCCAGGAGAAAGAACCTTGTTGAAGTCAACAAAGATGAAAAAGGAATTGGATATCTGAAGACTGCTTTGCCATCAAACATGGAGATGCAGAGTTTGAACTTTGACCAGCTGTTTTCCTGTCTTGCTTGGGGGATTACAGTTAAGTGATTGGATGAATCTCAAGAGAGGCCTTGAACTTTGGACTTGTTGAGACTGCTTGCTATAGGCTACAGGGACTTTTGAAGTTGGACTAATTGTATTTTGCATTATGCTATGTTTAAGTATGGCCCCCATAGACTCATGCTTGAACAAGCCTATGGGGGCCAGGGAGTGGAATGTGATGGTTTGTATATGATTTGCCCAGGAAGTGACCCTATTAGAAGGTGTGGCCTTGTTGTAGTAGGTGTGTCACTGTGGGTGTGGGCTTAAGACCCTTACCCTGGCTGCCTGGAAGTCAGTCTTCCACTAGCAGCCTTCAGATGAAGAGATAGAACTCTGCTCCTCCTGTACCATGCCTGCCTGGATGCTGCCATGTTTCTGCCTTGATGACAATGAACTGAACCACTGAGCCTGTAAGCCAACCCCAATTAAATGTTGTCTTTTATAGAATTTGCATTGGTCATGGTGTCTGTTCACAGCAGTGAAACCCTAACTATGACATCACCTATGCAAAATCTCCCAATCTATATTGGCAAATAGGTTATGAATGGGGTCTTCGCCTCTATGTACTTGGCTTTGATGCAGGTATTATTTTCTCTATTAAGCTCCTTAAAGAGCCTTTATATCATGCCCAGCCAGTCCCAATGGGACCAATCCTGTGTTGGTACCTCATCCTGTTCCTCCTAAAGGAATTGACCAGGACACCACCCATGCTCCTTCTCTTAAAGGTACCTCCCTACCTTCTTTCTGTATTTGCCCTCCGACCATCAGCCACTATTCTGCCTGTACAGACAGCTCCCACTAAGAAGCTTGTACTTTCTATAGTTAATCAGACTTTTTTGTTTTGTTTTTTGTTTTTTGAGACAGGGTTTCTCTGTAGCCCTGGCTGTCCTGGAACTCACTCTGTAGACCAGGCTGGCCTCGAACTCAGAAATCCTCCTGCCTCTAGACTCCCAGAGTGTTGGGATTACAGGCGTGCGCCACCACTGCCCGGCTTAAATTTTTTAATTGTTATTTTTAATTATGTTCCTGTGCACATGAGCGCAGTGCCCGTGGACACCGAAAGAGGGTCCCCTCAAGCTAGGGCTGCAGGTGGCTGTGTGCCACCACGAAGGTGCTGGGAACTGAGCACATGCCTTTGGCAGGACCAGCCAGTGCTCTTAACCACTGAGCCATCTCTGTAGCCCCAGCAATTTAACTTTTCTTCATTTATTTACTTTTTGAGACAAGTCCCGGTAGAGTTTGTACCAGAGATACAACCCAGGGCCTTGGGCATCAGGGCCATCAGGCAGACCAGCTGACTGACCCCCATTGTCATTGGCCTGAGAGCAGGTTAAGGAAGGAGTGACACACTCTCCCCAGGTGAGGGACAAGCTACATCCTGACCTCCGGGATTCAGGAAGGTGGGTGGTGTGAGACTTTCATCAGTGACTGGAGCAGACAGATAGCTCCTACCCGAGATCAAGACTCTAAGGGAAGCCGGTTCTGGACTACCAAGGACAATATTCTCAGCCCTGGGTGGTGGCACACAACTTTGAGCCCATGACTTGGCAGGTAGAGATGGAAGGGTCAGGAGTTCAAGGTCATCTTCAGCTCTGTAAGTTTGGGGCCTGACTGGGCTAAATATGATCCTGTCCTAAGTACAATAAAGTAAACTAAAAAAATAACTCAATCTCCAGAGCACTGTTTATCAACACAACACAGGATAATGTAGGCACCAACCCTTTTAGAGCAGGTCCTAGCTAGCCAGTGGTGGCACACAATTTTAATCCCTGCACTCAGGAGGCAGAGACAGGCGGATTTCTGAGTTTGAGGACATCCTAGTTTACAGAGTGAGTTCCAGGACAGCCAGGGCTACACAGAGAAACCCTGTCTTGAAAAATCAAAAAGAAAGAAAGAAAGAAAGAAAGAAAGAAAGAAGGAAGGAAGGAAGGAAGGAAGGAAGGAAGGAAGGAAAGAAAGAAAGAAAGAAAGAAAGAAAGGAAGGAAGGAAGGAAGGAAGAAAGAAAGAGGTGTGTTTCCTATTTAACCCTGTGGGCCTGGAGTCAGAAAGAAAGGCTTGGACTCATATGCAGATCTTGTATTTACAGTCCTCTAAGGGAGTCTTAGTGTACCTCAGTAAAGTGAGTGATCATGAAAATAAAACCACCTAATGTCTAGCATCAATTCCTAAACAATACCACTGTCAATAAACAGGAAATGTTAGGTAAAAGTAACTTTTAGGGGGTTGGAGAGATGGCTTAGTAGTTAAGAGCACTGAGTGCTGATCCAGAGGTCCTGAGTTCAATTCCCAGCAACCGCATGGTGGCTCACGACCATCTGTAATGGGATCTGACGCCCTCTTCTGGTGTGTCTGAAAACAGCTACAGTGTACTCATATACATTAAATAATACTTTTTAAAAAGATTTTTTTTATTAAGAAAAGGGTGTGTCTGTATTCTAGTCAGAGGGATTAAAGGTCTGTGGTAAGGGCTGAGCCACACCCTAACTAGAAAATCCTGAAATACTGTTAAAAACCTTGAAAGCAAGGCATGGGGAGGACCCTAACCTTTAATCCAGCACTCAGGAGGCAGAGGCACCTGTAAGTCTGGACATTTGAGGGTAGTGTAATCGACACAGCAAGTTCCAGGACAGGCAAAGCTGTATAGTGAGAGCCTGTCTCAAGAATAAAGTAATATAGGCCGGGCAGTGGTGGCGCATGCCTGTAATCCCAGCACTTGGGAGGCAGAGGCAGGAGGATTTCTGAGTTTGAGGCCATCCTGGTCTACAGAGTGAGTTCCAGGACAGCCAGGGCTACACAGAGAAACCCTGTCTCAAAAAAAAAAACCCAAAAAAATAATAAAGTAACATTAATGCTTTATTGAAAGTCAGGCATGGGGCACATGGCTGTAATCCGGCACTTTGGGAGGTGGAGACAGGAAAATCCAGAGATTGTCAACTTGACCACATCAGGACTAGGCTTAGTTACGTGAGCTGTTCTTCCCTCAAAAGGGGGCTGGCACTGGAGAGGTGCCCGGTGGTTAAGAACGAGCACTTGCCTTTGCAGACGGCTGAGTCCATTCCCAGCACTACCTGCCTGCGGCTCTGGGTCCACAGACTCAGTGGCAGCATATTTACTCCCAACCCAGACCTGTTTATTCTTAGCCATCCCAATGTGGGCAGGGCATGGTGAGACACGCCAGGAGCCACAGCATTTGAGAGGCTGAGGCAGGCACATTGAAAGGAGTCTATGACCATCCTAGCCATCGGGAAAATGCAAACACAAACTACAACAGGAGGATGGAGAAATGGCTTGAGTGGTTAACAGTACCTGCTGCCCTTGGAGAGGACCGGAATTCAGTTCCCAGCCCTGACACTGGGTGACAAATACTGCCTGCCTTTCTCCAGCCTCCATGGGCACCTACACACACACACGCACACACGCACGCACGCACGCACGCACGCACGCACGCACGCACGCACGCACGCGCAGACATGGTTCTTAACATAGTTAAAAAATAACAACAACCTGGAGAGAGGTTCACACTTGGCCAACCGAGCTACTTGCTGCTCTTGCGGAGACCCCAGCTGTCTTCCAGAACCAACCAGAAGCCTCCGAACCATCCACACTCCCGGGTAAAGGATGCACTGCACTCTTCTGACCTCCCTGGGTGTGTCACACCCATAGTGCCCAGACAGACTCAGGCAAACACTTGGAGTCAACGTGACCACATCTGAAATTAACTAAAACCCAATCAGCTGGGTATACCCATGAGAGACGATTTTGTTGTTGTTGTTGTTGTTGTTGTTGCTAGATCGTTAGAGCTATTAAGACCCACTCAAAGTCCAAATCCTTAGAAGTTAGAAAACCCACCCTCACTCGGAGGCAGAGGCAAACAGAAGTTTTTTTGAGTTCTATGTGACTACTCACTGTCGTCCTTGCTGACCGGGAACTCACAAAGATCCGCCCGTCTCTACCTCTCAAGCACAGGAATTAAACTGTGGGGAACAAGCAAAAGAAACTATTAGTTCCGACATTTCCCTCTCCGGCTCCATTCTATCACAGAGACATACTAAACTCAAGGTTCCAGGCCCCAAGGGACCTGGAGACATCCTAAGAGCTGAACAGTTTCTGTTGTAAGGAAACCGTTGTCTGAATCCAGACATCTCAGGGACAATTTCTCCATCCTGCTTGGCAAGGTCAGACAAACTCACGTTCCCATGCCCAGGAACCTACTCCTATCCTGATTCGTGGAACCCCCCTAGCTCAGCCCTTTATGTCAAAATATGACTGGACTGTGCCATAGTCCACCCTGCTCTTCCTTGCTTTATGGTCTTAATCCTTTACACATGCTATACCATGTCCCTGCAGGGTTGTAATTCAGATCCCCGAGCCTGTTCTGCAGCCCTAATCAATCAGGAGCGGCTTGATTACAATAACTTTTCGTCATCTGCATTGACCTGGTGTTTGAGTTATGTTGGATTTAAGCAGACTCCACAACAAAAAGTGTGTATGACACCACAGCCAGCCAATAATCTGAAAGGGAAGGGGGGGTAAGGGAAGGGAAGGGAAGGGGAGGGGAGGGGAGGGGAGGGAGGGAGGAAGGAAGGAAAGAAGGAAGGAAGAAAAGAAGGAAGGAAGAAAAGAAGGAAGGAAGGAAGGAAGGAAGGAAGGAAGGAAGGAAGGAAGGAAGGAAGGAATGCTGGTGAGGCTTGCAGGGGACCGTTACTCACACTATGAGTGAACCTGTAAATTAGTGTAGTCACTATTGAAACCAGTACGGAAGTTCCTCAGGACATGAAAATTAGAGATTACCATATAATCCAACTGTACTATTCCTCAGCATATACCCAAAGGGGTCTAAATCAGAATGCCAGAGAGTCCCCTGAACACCCACGCCGACTGTGACCATACTTAGAGTAGCCAGGAGATGGCATCAGCCTAAATGTCTATCAGTGAATCATGGGGTGAAGAAAACAAGGTCTAAGTCCCTGGGAAGTTTTTTTCAGTGACAAGAGCGAACTGTCGTGTGCAAATGACTGGAGACCGTTCCGTTACTGTAGGTAAGCCAGACTCACAAAGACACTGCATGCCTTTCCTCTGAGAGCTAAACTAGAAATTACAGCCAACAAGCAGGGCATGCTGGCACATGCCTTTAATCCCAGCCCTCAGGAAGCAGAGGCAGGTGGGGCTCTCTGAGAGTTTGAGGCCAGCCTCGAACAGAATAAGTTCCAGGACACTCAGGGCTACATAGAGACCCTTTTTCCCTGGTCCCACCCCACCCCCCACCCCCACAAAAAAAAAAAAGAAAGAAAGAAAGAAAGAAAGAAAGAAAGAAAGAAAGAAAGAAAGAAAGAGGAAGGAGCCAGGCGGGGGTGGCACATATCTTGGTTCCAGCACTCTGGGAGGCAGAGGCAGGCAGATTTCTGAGTTCGAGGCCAGCCTGGTCTACAGAGTGAGTTCCAGGACAGCCAGGGTTACACAGAGAAAGCCTGTCAGAGGAAGGAGAAGGGGAGAGAGAAGGAAGGAAGAAGGGAGCACTACACTAACGACGTGGAGGGTGACTTGGAGGCCATAGTGGGGGAGTAAATATTATCCAACATGTATACAAATACGAAATCGTTATTTTGTACAACTAATATATACCAATGAATACCATAATAGTTCTTAAAATTGAAGTGCAGGAGATGGAGAGAGAGATGTGTTGTTTGTTTGTTTGTTTGTTTTGGGAGTTAGGGCTTTTGTATAGCCCTGGCTATCCCCAAACTAGCTCTGTAGACCAGGTTGGCCTTGAACTCAGATGTCCTGTCTCTGCCTCCAGAGGGCTGGGATTAAAGGCATGTGCCTGGCTAAATGTATTTTTTTTTTAAATAAAATTGTGCCCGGTGGTGGTGGCGGCGCACGCCTTTAATCCCAGAACTTGGGAGGCAGAGGCGGCGAATTTCTGAGTTTGAGGCCAGCCTGGTCTACAGAGTGAGTTCCAGGACAGCCAGGGCTACACAGAGAAACCCTGTCTCGAAAAACAAAACAAAACAAAACAAACAAACAAAAAAATATTAAAAAAAAAATAAAATTGTATTTAAAAAAAAATTTTTTTTTTGCTGGGCCGTGGTGGCGCACACCTATAATCCCAGCACTTGGGAGGCAGAGGCAGGCGGATTTCTGATTTCGAGGCCAGCCTGGTCTACAGAGTGAGTTCCAGGACAGCCAGGGCTACACAGAGAAACCCTGCCTCGAAAAACAAACACACACACAAAAAAAATGTTGGCACTGTAGAGATGGTTCTGAGGTTCAGAGCCCTCGCTGCCCTTACAGAGGACCTCAGTTCTGTCCCCTACACCCACACCAGCTGGTTCCAACGACGTTTAATTCATAGATTAAATTTTGTTCTTGAAAAAAAAATCCAGTTTGATTCCCAGAACCCACGACCTCTGTCTCAGGGATCTCTAACCCTCTCCTGGTCTCCAGGAACACTCAAAATCACCCACCAACAGGCAAATACACACAGTTAATTAAAATGTCGAACAGGTTGCTGGCCCGTGGCTCAGCGGTAGAATTCTTGCTTCGCCCGGGCGATACCGTGGGTTCTAGCCTCAGAAAGCAGAAGAAACAGAAAAAGACAGCACAGGACCGGAAGCTATGAAGGATGGGGAGAAAGGTGTCTGTAGCCCTGAGGGTTCTGGCCGTGGAACTCTGAGAGGTTGGACATCTCCCATCTTGGAGCAGCCACAGCCATGGGCCCCAACCCCACACCCACACACCCCCATCCTACACACCCCCAGCCCTCCAACACCCCACACCCCCAGATCCCAACACCCCCAGCCCCACCCCCCACCCCCACCCCCCACCCCCCACCCCCCATCCCCCACCCCCACCCCCCATCCCCCACCCCCACACCCACCCCCCACAGCTACGGCCCATTGCTCACCTGTCGTCCTCCGAGCAGCAGATTTCTCGGATCAGTCAGAACACTTAGAGCGCCCCCAAGTCTCTGTGCCCTGAGCGTGCAGGACTTGGAAATTTAAATAAAATCACACCTACATCATCATTCTGCGCCAAAACCCTCCCTAATCCAAGAGGCATAACCTTCTCCTGTGCAAACTCTACAGAACCATTTTGACTTGAGTTTTCACGGAGGACACTGAGAGGCGGGAAAGGGGTTTGCGAGGTCCAGGTTCATCTCTCCATTCAGGACAGTCACAAAAGCAGAAGAAAGTCCCAGCCCTGCATGGTGGCCGGTGACCACTGCACTGGGGACGCTGAAGAGGGAAACTTAAATTCAAGGCTAGCCTGGGCTACAGAAGAAACCTGGACTCTATGCTGTGCTGTTGTTGTCCCTAGATAATTTTCTTAAATTAAGAGCCAGGCCTGAAGCCGGGTGTGGTGGCGCAAGCCTGTAATCCCAGCACTTGGGAGGCAGAGGCAGGCGGATTTCTGAGTTCGAGGCCAGCCTGGTCTACAGAGTGAGTTCCAGGACAGCCAGGGCTACAAAGAGAAACCCTGTCTCGAAAAACCAAAAGGAGCCAGGCCTGGCGGGACACATCTGTAATCCCAACATCTGGGAGGCAGAGGCAAAGAATCCCAGTGGGTCAATAGTCCAAAAAAATGGCCAAGACCTGGAGAGATGGCACATTAAGAGCACTGACTGCTCTTGCGGAGGTCCTGAGTTCAATTCCCAGCAACCACACGGTGGCTCACAGCCATCTGTAATGGGATCGGATGCCCTCTTCTGGTGTGTGTCTGAAGACAGCTGCAGTGTATTCATATAAATAAAAATAAATAAATCTTTTTTTTTTTAAAAAAAAGTCAACTAATTAGTTAAATACAGAAAATATCAACAACAAAAGAAAACCAAAAAACTTTACTGGGGATAGGGTCTCACTATGTAACCCTCTCTGGCCTGGAGCTCTCCTGGCAGCAAACTCACAGATCTACTGCGGGATCTTTTTGTTTTGTTTTTCAGGACAAGGTTTCTCTGTGTAGCCCTGGCTGTCCTGGGCTCCAGTCCACTCTGAAGTGGAAATTTCCAGTTCTTTGGAAAGTCAGTTCTGTGGAATAATGTTTTGCCGGGGCACGCAGGTGCAGGGTGTCCTGCTAAAGCAGACACTTGGGAAGGTGCTCTCCTGAAGCGGACACAGATGAAAGAATGCTTTGCTACGGCAGATACAGAAAGGAAGCTGCACAGCCAGGACCCCGCAGGCGGGGAGATGAGCACGGAGCCTCGCTTTGGTTTCCTCCGCCGCCGCGCTGTTCTTCGGTAAAGACACACGTGTGCTGGTTTCCTTAACCAGCCTTGTTGAGCTACACGTGTGATAACGCAGCCATTGAGAGAAATTTGCCCCGAGAACTGCTGCTCCGCAGGTTCCTGCGGCGGCATCTGCAGCCTCACCCCAGGCCCGTTGGCCAGCCTGGCCGGATCTTCAGGACTGAACCACAGCTGCTGCTCCGTGTGTGGGGTCTGCCTGCCGAGAGGACTGCTCTGCGCCTGCTGAGTGTATTTGGTGTCTGTTATGGGACTGAACCACAGGCAAAGGTCGAGCTCCCCCCAAAAACTATTGCTGAACAAGTCCACTCCACCCACATCCTAATAACTTTTCCCTTCCACTGCTTCTGACGGGTGGTGGGCAACAGGAGTGGTTGGACATTTATTAAAAATAGGCTACAAAAGCCGGGCGGTGGTGGCGCTCGCCTGTAATCCCAGCACTCTGGGAGGCAGAGGCAGGCGGATTTCTGAGTTCGAGGCCAGCCAGGTCTACAGAGTGAGTTCCAGGACAGCTAGGGCTATACAGAGACATCCTGTCTAGAAAAAACCAAATCCAATAAATAAATAAATAAATAAATAAATAAATAGACTTTTATTCAGATACTGGCCTATACTCTATACTCAGGCTGGAGGTTCCCCAAGTGTGACCTGCAGCACCATGGGTCAAGGGCTTACAGAAACACAGCACATAGAATTACATCCTTTTTTGCACACAAAGGCCTTTCAGGTGTCCTGATTATCTCCAGCAAAACACGATTTTCTTTACAGAATCGGAAACAAGGACTTAGTGACCTATTATCTTAAATAAACAACAGTTTCATTAGAGTTATACAAGGCCAGACAATTACAAAAAACACCCTTACCAGCCCTTAACCACTAGTAGGTCCAATTTTGCTTTATAGTTCTCTTAAAAACATTTATTTTATTTTTTTCATTAATCATTTCATTCATTTACATCTTAAGTGACATCCCACTTCCCAGTTACACCCTCCCCAATCCCCTACCCCACAACCTCCCTCTCCTCCCTCCCCTTTACCTCTATGAGGGTGCTCCCCTACCCACCCACCCCACTCCTCCAGCATTCCCCTATACTAAGGCATCAAACCTCCACAGAACCAAGGGCCTCCCCTCCCACTGATGTCAGGCAAGACCATCCTCTGCTACATATGTATCTGGAGCCATGGGTCCCTCCAGTACACTCCTGGGTTGGTGGTCTAGCCCCTGGGAGCACTGGCTGGTCCCGCCATCAGACGTTGTTCTTCCTCTGAGGGTGCAACCCCCCTCAGCTCCTCCAGTCCTCCCGCCAGCTCCCCCTCCAGGGTCGCTGAGCTCGGTCTGGTGATTGGCTCCAGCATCCACATCAGCACTGGTCAGTTGCCGGCCGGACCTCCCAGGGACCAGCCGCACCAGGTTCCCATCAGCAGGTGCCTCTTAGCCAGCCCAGTGTCGGGTTTGGTGTCTGCAGACAGGATGGATCCCGGGGTGGGACAGTCCCCATGGCTCTTCCTTCAGTCTCTGCTCCAAAAACAGACATTTTAAAACTTTTGTTTGTGGTAATTTTCTTTTTAAAAAAGATTTATTTATTTGTTTATTGTATATAAGTACACTGTAGCTGTCTTTAGACACACCAGAAGACATCTGATCCCATTAGAGATGGCTGTGAGCCACCATGTGGTTGCTGGGAATTGAACTCAGGACCTCTGGAAGAGCAGTCAGTGCTCTTAACCACTGAGTCATCTTTGCAGCCCCTAGTTTTTTGTTTTGTTTTGTTTTGTTTTATTTGTTTTTAAAGACAGGGTTTCTCTGTATAGCCCTGGCTGTCCTGGAACTCACTCTGTAGACCAGGCTGGCCTCGAAACTTAGAAATCCACCTGCCTCTGCCTCCCAAATGCTGGGATTAAAGGCGTGCGCCACCACCGCCCGGTGCAGCCCCTAGTTTTGTTTTTTTGTAGACTAGGTTTATCTTTGTAGCCCTAGCTATCCTGGAACTAGTTCTGTAGGCCAGGCTGCCCTCAAGGTCACAGTGATCCCCCTGCTCCTGCCTCTGGAACATTGGGATTAAAGGCGTGTACTACCACTGCCTCGCTTAATGTTTTCTGAGATGCGTCTCTAATGACGGTGGTGGCGCACGCCTGTAATCCCAGCACTCAGGAAACAGGCAGGCGGATCTCTGAGTTCGAGGCCAGCCCAGTCTACAGAGTGATATAGGCATAAATTTTTGTAGCCTTTGTTGTTATTGTTGTTGTTTTTGTTTTGTTTTGTTTTTTCCCCGAGACAGGGTTTCTCTGTGTAGTCCTGGCTGTCCTGGAGCTCACTCTGTAGACCAGGCTGGCCTCAAACTCAGAAATCTGCCTGCCTCTGCCTCCCAAGTGCTGGGATTACAGGCATGCGCCACCACGCCCTGCGGGTTTTTTTTTTTTGTTGTTGTTGTTGTTTTTGTTTTTGTTTTTTTGGATTTGGTTTTTGCGAGACAGGGTTTCTCTATGTAGACCTGGCTGTCCTGGAACTCATTCTGTAGACCAGGCTGGCCTCGAACTCAGAAATCTGCCTGCCTCTGCCTCCCAGAGTGCTGGGATTACAGGCCTGCGCCACCACCACCCAGCTTAAAAGTCTCTTTATTAAAATAAATGTATGGTCACACTGGCAAATATCTGGACCCCAGGCCCATAAGACCACTACTGTTTCATTCTAAAATGTTTACTTCTGTGACCAGTTTTAGGTTTATTTTGCATACTGTACTGGAGAAAGGTCACATCATGCTCTCTTGCAAATTGCTGAGCGCTGGAGTAAGGGCTCCTCCCCCGGGGGGATGCTACAATGGCTAACATTACATTTATTAAAATGTATTCATGGGGGCTGGAGAGATGGCTCAGCGGTTAAGAGCACCATCTGCTCTTCCAGAGGTCCTGAGTTCAATTCCCAGCACCCACATGGTGGCTCACAACCATCTGCAATGGGACCCAATACCCTCTTCTGGTGTGTCTGAAGAGAACGACAGTGTTCTTATATATAAGATATCATGAGATTTCTATATCTCATATGTAAATAAGTCAGGCAGTGGCGGCGCACGCCTTTAATCCCAGCACTTGGGCCGGATCTCTGAATTCGAGTCCAGCCTGGTCTACAGGGTGAGTTCCAGGACAGCCAGGGCTATACAGAGAAACCCTGTCTTGAAAAAACAAATATATACACATATATATATACACATATATGTATATATAAAATATATATAATTTCAAAGTTATTATGTTTTAGAATTTGATTATTTATTTGTGTGTCTGTGTATCTGTGCTTGTGTGTGCACACCACACATACACACACACACACACACACACACACACGTTTGAGGATTGGAGCTCCTGGAGCTGGAGTTCCAGGCAGACGTAAGCTGCCTCAGCAGCATATTCTCCTGCCAAGGCATCTCCCTCACCTTAAAAAATAATGTTTCTAAAAGTATAAGTAGGAGAGAGACAGAGACAGACAGACAGACAGACAGACAGACAGACAGAGAGACCATGAATGGAGAGGGGTGTTTAGAGACGAACCTCCCGAGAAATCCCCCAATGGAAATATCTGGCTCTTTTACGTTTTTAGGGGTCTACTGGGAAGTTTTTTTTTTTTTTTTTTACCATGTGATCTAGTTAAACATAGTATACACAACAAAACGCATGGGGGAGCCAGGTATCACAAATTAAGAGCTGTTGGCCACGGGAAGGTTGCTTCTTAATTCTGTCCCAGGGAGAGAATAGAGAAAGGTGTGACCTGGTCTCTTCGAGTCGTGGGGTCTGGTTGCCTCACACACAGACGTCTTAAAGGGGCCTTAGGATCTGCCACCCACGTGGTCCCAGGGACCAGCCAAGTAAGCTACAGTTGCAACTAAATTCAGCCTGGGAACCGTGAGTTTCCTGGGCTTATTTACAGAGCAGGGGGGACAGGGGTGTGTCGACAGGAGCCTGAGGACCCCAAAGTTGCAGTAGCATAAGGTCTCACTTAGCTGGATGATGGCTTCCCCCAATCTCCATGGATGGAGTCCACTTACACCGACTTCACACTGTGTACTCCAGGGGCCACCCACAATTAAGGCACAATGGCAGACAAATGTGTGGGAGGATCAAGTGCCGGCCCAGGTGAAAGCCCAGGAACTTTCCCTAACCCCTTCTTCTCCGAGGAAGCCTCGGCGTTGCTAACAGGTCTGCTCCGGTGGTCTCTGACCCTAGCGGTCTCCTGCAAATCTGCACTGCGGAGCTGATGGAGGTGCTTGGACGACTGGCTTCTATCGCACGTGTGGATATCCACTCGAAGACTCCTCTGTTTATCAGATCGTCCTTCCGCCCACCGAAGGTCTCGGTACCGCATCAAAATCAGCAGACGAGGAGCTGGAGAGATGGCTCAGTGACTAAGCACTTCAGGAGATCCAATCCCCTCTGCTGGAGTCCACGGGCACCCACAGGCATGTGCACCTACCAGCTCTCTCTCCCTCTCCCCCTCCCCCTCCCCCTCCCCCCCCCTCTCTCTCTCTCTCTCACACACACACACACACACACACACACACACACACACCATATATTAGAAACAACAGCAATTTTTTAAAAGGGGGCCAGTGAGCTGGCTCAGTGCGTAAAGAAAGCCCTTGCTGCCAAGCCTAACAACCTGGATGCTGGATTAGAGCCATCACACCCAGATCCACTCCCGGAATGCATGTTTTCCGCCGGTGATGTCCAAATGTTATATCTCAGATAAAAAGGTCTGAGAAACCAGATGTAGTGTCATTATATGCTGTTTGTTTGTTTGAGTTGGTTGGTTGGTTGGTTGGTTGGTTGGTTGGGATTTTTGTTTGTTTGTTTGTTTTTTCTTTTTGAGACAGGGTTTCTCTGTATAGTTTTGGCTGGAACTCATTCTGGTCTCAAATTCAGAGAACAGCCTGCCTCTGCCTCCTGAGTGCTGAGATTAGAAGCAAGCACCACCATTACCCAGCATGGATTGCATGCTTTTAATCCACACATCGGGAGCCATATCCGTGAGTCTGAAGGAGTTAAAATTAACATCTCCTAAAAATCCATAATTAAGGCACAGAGTCTATAGTTAAGGCTGCTGGATCCCCCTGGGAACCAACTGGCCGTGAAAGATAAAGGGTATGTTTAAACAATCTCCACTGAGCCAAGGACCATCTGGACTGAAGTTGCCTACTCCTTCTTCTAGTGTTCGAGGTCACCCCGACCTCTTGTTAACCCAAATAAGCAGCCTTCCCACATTGCTGGTATGCAAGTTGCCACGCACAGCTTGCTGATGAAATTGCGTGCCAATTCTCCCTGTTAATGTTTAAATCAGTCAATTATGTGTAACCACGCCAAACCCCCCTAACTTTTCCTATATAAACCCCTGATTTCTGAGCCTCAGGGTCGACTCCTCTATCTCCTGCGTGAGATATGAGTCGGCCCGGAGCTCCGATATTAAACTGCCTCATGCGTTTGCATCAAGCTGGTCTCTCGAGTTTCTTGGGGGAGCGCCATCCCGAGTAGGGGGTCCCCAAAAAGGAGGCCCTACAAGTCCAAAGCCAGCCTTGTCAACGTAGTGTGTTCCAGGAAAACCAGAGCTACAGAGAAACCCTATCTCAGAAACAACAAAAAGTCTGAAATACTGACTACAGCATCCAGTGTGTGTGTGTGTGTGTGTGTGTGTGTGTGTGTGTGTGTGTGTGGTGCGCATGCATGCACAGTCATGTACAACTATAAAGGTCAGAGGACAACCTGCAGTAAATTTTCTGCTCTGTAAATACACGGAGCTTGCCACCCCACTCTCCCAATTGGGACACCTCTGGTGCTGTCCGTGGTGCTGACCGGCACTGCGCTGGAGCCTCTGCTTCCAATAGGAAGGGCTGGAGTGACAGGTTTGGCAGGTAAGAGATGCTGGGTAGAGGCTTGGTCTTAGGGGTCCTGAGCCAATACTAATCAGAGCCCACAACAGATCAGTACAGATATCACCAAAGCCGAACCCGGCGAACCAGTGAGTTCTATTGGGGTTACTTACAGGAGCAGAAAGGACTCACAGACAAACCGTATCACCAAAGCTCGCCCCAGCATGGGTGACAGCTTATAAAGCTGAGGACCTGGAGCCCACCGCACTCTCTGGGGACAGGTAAGTAGGTTGGAGAGGGTCTTTCCAAGTGACTCAATTTGTCTAAACCGGCGTCCAGGCAGCTCAGCTGGTTTCTGCTTCTTCCAGGCAGCTGGTCTGGTCTAAGAGTCTTCTTGGCAGCTTGGCTTGGCTGAGAGTGGCTCTCAGCAGCTTAGCTTGTTTGTTTTGGGACAGAGGGGCCTAGTGAATCTGGTCGGTTTCAGGGACTTCCTGAGATATTTGCCTTCCTGCCTAAGGAGCTTCCCTGCAGAGTGGGATGTCTCCCTCTCAGAGAAAATTGTTATACAACATGGTCTACAGCTGAGCGGCCGCCCTAGCTCCTTCTCCTCCTAGTTCTACAGTTTAGATGACTACGCCTCAAAGTCTGCGTGTTAAAGACTTGGTTCCTAGGATGCTCCAGGGAGATGCTGTGAGTCTCCAAGAAACACGACTGAGGTGGTTTGAATAGGAATGGCCCCCACAGACTCGTATGTGTGAATGCTTGGTCCATAGGGAGAAGCATTATTAGGAGACGTGGCCTTGTTGGAGTAGGCATGGGTTTATTGGTGGACGTGCGTCACTTGGGGGCAGGCTGTGTGGTGACACGGTCGTTGTTTCCTGCCTGCGGATGAAGATGTTGAACTCCCAGCTCTTTCTCCAACTCCATGTCTGCATACTCCTCACCAATGCTCCCCACCATGATGTTCTTAGGTCGTGGGGGCACGCTCCGAAAAGCAAGCGTGGGGCCCAGGCTTGTCATTCTCTCTGCTTCATGGCTGACGAAGCAAAGGGTTCTCTCCGCCGGGCACCCCCCATGTGATGTGCCCTCAGCGGTGGCCCACAGCCATGAGGTGGAACCTTCAGAACTCTGGGCTAAATCAACCTCTCCTCTTTGTATATCGGCTACCTCTGGTTTCGTGGCAGTAACTTGATGTTACTAATTGTTAGTCACTAATGACTAATGTGACTGGATGTACCAATCAAATTACATCACAGTGGGCACATACACAGCCGCCAACCAGCATGCTATCAGGTTCTTCTCTCGCAACGGCTCCTCCCACAGCACAGGAGAAACAGAGGCACGGTGCGCACCCTGCCTGAGCATGCCGGCAGATTCCCCTTCATTCCCATCCGTGTTAGACCTTGACTTATGCAATCTCAGTTCGACACACACATTTAACATGTCTAAGTCTCATTTAGATATAGCCACCGGGAAAGCACCAGACAGTCTGGCAGGGAGCAGACGGCGGGGAGCATGTTGGGAGAGGGAAACCCTACAGTTTCCATAAGAGATCAGCATCAGCTCAGGACACCTCAAGACCAAGGTTTCATACAAAGGAGATTTCTTTGCCCCCAGAGAGACAAGGGCAGGGAATAAGAGACAAAGACTGGAGTTAGAGGAGGAGGAAAGGGGAAGGGGGAGAGAAAGAGGAAGGATTCCTCTAGAGTGGGACAAAGGACTGCCTCTGGGCTAGAGAGGGGACAGACGTGGCACATAGGCAAATGGCAGTTAGTAAAGGCTCAAAGGTGCAACCCCATGTTAGGATGAGGTGTTTTTGATCGGAGAGGTTAAATCAGACAGCCAAAGGGTGCCTTCGATTGCTGGACTTCAATGCTTTGATAGCTGGACCCTGATAGTCAGCCTCGGGAGGAGGAAGCGGCCAAGTGAGAGACTAGACCTTGGTGGCAGCTTTGGGGATGTCATCTTACAGTTTTCTCAGCAAAGCGTTGGGAGTAGGGGAGAAGGGCGAGGCCCGCCAGAGCCGCGTTTGCCGTTCTCCAGACAGCTAGAGCCCCTTCGGTTTCCAAAAGTTGTTTTCTCAACTCGGGGTCTGACTTTGGGGAAGAACGATCTTTAAAAGAGTCCACAAAGAAAAACGGGATAATTGGCTAAGTGACATCTGCGACGGGAAGGGCTTGGCCGCCAGGACACACCAAGATGTCGAGCAGTCGCCGAAGGTCTAGAGTGCCCTGTGAGCAGGTGACTCACAGGAGACGTCTTACTGTCCAGTTCTTTTCTCAACATGTCCACACGCATGCGCACATGCACACATGCACACACATGCACACACGCACGGACACACGCACGAACGAAGACTTCAGAGAACAACTTTTGGGTGTCAGTTTTCTCCTTCCACCATGAGGGTTTCTGGGATTGAACTCAAGTCATCCGACTTTACGGAAAGTGACTTTACCCGCTGAGCCATCTTGTTGGCCTTTATGGTTCATTTGTAAGTCTATTTATGTTTTGCCTTTAATAGATAAATCATAGCATAGTTAATATAGTTAATAACCTATATACTAGGTCAGTTAACTATCATGGTGAAGCATGCCTGCCATCCCAGACTCAAGAGGCAGAGGCAGGAAGACCAGGAGTCCAAGGCCATCCTTTGGCAGTCTGAGCTTCACGAAACTGTTTCAAAAGCACAACCAAGAGACTAGAGATATGGCTACAAGGTTAAGAGCTCTGGCTGCTCTGATAAAGATTCAATCCCAGCACCCAGCAGGGTTCCCTTAACTCCAGTTCCAGAGGATCCAGAGCCCTCTTCTGGCTTCTGCTGGCATTGTATGCGGTGCACATATAAACATGCAAGCCAACCATCATGTACATAAAATAAATGCATACAAATAAAAAAAAACTTTTGAAGACTAATTTTGTTTTTGTTTTTTTGTTTTTTTGTTTTTTGCTTGTTTGTTTGTTCGTTTTTTTGTTTTGGTTTGGTTTTGGTTTGGTTTTTGGTTTTTTCGAGACAGGGTTTCTCTGTGTAGTCCTGGCTGTCCTGGAACTCACTCTGTAGACCCGGCTGGCCTTGAACTCAGAAATCCGCCTACCTCTGCCTCTCAAGTGCTGGGATTACAGGCATGCGCTACCACGCCCGGCGTTTTAAAGACTAATTTTAAAACCAAAATTAAATCCAGAAACTTAAACCGATCGGTAGAAATGTAAAATAGACCCCCACCCTTCAAGAGAAAGGATGCAATGGCTCTTCTGACAGCCGGGTAGCAATCTCAAGGCTCGCCAGCAAGTGCCCGGAGGACACGCGTGCGCACTGCTCCTCGGCTTCGCCGGTGGAGCTACGCCTGCGCAGACGGCGGGGCCCGCGACGCCCACCCGTGCGCATTGCGCTGGTGTCCGCGCCCTCGCGAGCACGCCCCGCGCCTCACTGTCCCGTTATCCCCGGGCCTCCGCGAGCAGCGTTGCTGACCCCGCGGTCCGACATGTCGCAGGTGCCCGCAGTCAGCAGCGTCCCGCGAACGGGCGCAGCGAGCGGCGACCGCGGGCCCGGGCAGGCCGAGGTAGGCGGCGGGCGGCGTGCGCTCCCAGCTCAGGCGCGACCTGAGGAGGTCCGGAGAGGCCCGATGGCGGCGGCCCAGGAAGGCCCCGCAGCCCCGGCGGCGGCGGCGGCGGCGGCCAGGGGAGGCCGGGTGGCTGCAGCCCGGGAAGGCAGGGCGGCGGAGGCGCGGGGAGGCCCCGCGGCGGCGGCCCGTGGTGGCGCGGCGGCCCGCGAAGGCCCGGCGGCGGCGTCCAGGGATGCCCGGATGGCGGAGGTGGCCCGGCTGCTGGGCGAGCCGCTGGAGGAGGAGGCTCCGGAGGGCAGGCCCCGCTCCAGGGCGGGGGGCCTGGCGGGGGGGCCGTACATGCGCTTCCGCCACCCCCTCAGCGTCCTGGGCATCAATTACCAGCAGTTCCTGCGCCACTACCTGGAGAACTACCCGATCGCCCCCGGCCGGATCCAGGAGCTGGAGGAGCGCCGGCGGCGCTTCGTGGAGGCCTGCAGAGCCCGGGAGGCAGCCTTCGACATAGAGTACCTGCGCAATCCCCAGAGGGTGGATTTTGACATTTTAACGTTCACCATAGCCCTGACTGCGTCCGAAGTGATCAATCCTCTAATAGAAGAACTGGGTTGCGATAAGTTCATCCACAGAGAGTGAGGAGTCGGGCTGGGGGATGGGCACGGCACCAAGACCACAGCATCCAAGTGAAACCCCAGCCTGCGACTTGGTTTTCTTTCAGTAATCAAACGGATCTTGAGAATGAGGCAGTGCTTCGTTGGAGGGAGGAAAAGCTTCAGAAAATTGGGGGGGGAAATGTCGAAAGCATCGTAAGACTCCTCTACCATTATCTTGAGTTTATGATTGGTTGAGATTTCTTGTTATGGAAAATGTCCATCTCCGTGGCTTCGTTAATAAGGATGGTTTTGTAAAACTTTAAAAGACTTAATATTGCCAGTAGTAGAGCCCACACGAAGAAAGATCAACGTGAAGAGTTCAAACTGGTTTTAGGTCGAAGTTTATGTCAAGAACTTGACCATGTCAGAACAGGCAAAGTCTTCATGTCAGAGTCAACAAGAGTGTATTAGTGTAAGACGGATGTTGTGTTTCTGAGACGTTGCAAATGGCAAGCCACATAATTATTGTATATAGTACGTGATAAATCGTGTTTCAAACATACCAACTTTCTGGGATTTTATTTTCCACTTTTCAAAAGTTCTGTCTTGTTTTTGTTTTGTAATTCATCTGTTCATAAGCCCTAAGAATATGAAGGACGGGAAGTCTTTTGTCCTTCCCTGCCTGTCCCCATGTCTCATGCAGCCGCTGAAGACAGTTTCCATCCTTATTTCAGGTTTGTTGTTGTTGTTGTTGTTTGTTTGTTTTTCGAGACAGGGTTTCTCTGTGTAGCCCTGGCTGTCCTGGAACTCACTCTGTAGACCAGGCTGGCCTCGAACTCAGAAATCCACCTGCCTCTGCCTCCCAAGTGCTGGGATTACAGGCGTGCGCCACCACCGCCCGGCAACTCGGGTTTTTTTTATACACAATATTTCACCTCCTCGCAAAGCTGACGTATTTTGGTTTGCATATTGTGATTTATTATGAAAATACCGTGAAGACCCTTCCCAACCAGTGTACTTACCCTTCGGGCCGTGTTCCTTTGCCCCTGTGGCTACGCTGTTAGGGACCAGGAACATACTGATGGGTGGTGGGCCGCTTACCATCCATTTCTCCTGGCAGTATGACGCCGCCTCTGGTAGGCTGGCTCCGGTGCATGCTAGTGAGCCTGTGTGAGGCGTGTACTGCTTCAGTTACGAACACATTTTTCATGTCTACCATCCCAAGGTGGAATAAGTCTTATCCTTGATGGTGTTATATACCTACTACTTGTTTTTATTCTCTTTAAGTTTCCATAAAATTGATGGTGCATCTTACTAGCTTTCTTTTTATTTTTTTATTTTATTTTATTATTTTTATTTTTTGTTTGTTTGTTTGTTTGTTTTTCAAGACAGGGTTTCTCTGTGTAGCCCTGGCTGTCCTGGAACTCACTCTGTAGAACAGGCTGGCCTCGAACTCAGAAATCCACAAGCCTCTGCCTCCCAAGTGCTGGGATTACAGGTGTGCCCCACCACCGCCCAGCTCTTACTAGCTTCTTATGCTCTGCTCTTTGTTCTTGGTAATATCTGTAGCCTGATTTCTAGAAGTGACAGTCCTGGGCCTAGACTTGCCTTTGTAACTTTACAGATGTAGCTAATTGGCCTCTTGGTGCTCCGGCCGGTGATGGGTAAATGGATATTTTCTGACTGCCTAGCCAATATGCTCGCCCATCAGATGTACAGGGCTTGCCAGATTGATGGTAGAAAAAAAAGATCAGTTCTAAGATTTTTATTTTAAGTTATCTTTTCATTTAAGAATGAAAAGATGGCTCAAAATATATATGTCAGTGATAGCGCACTTGCTTAGAATCCCCCAGGGAGGGGCTGGGGGCGTGGCTCAGTGGTAGAGACCCTGCTTAGAATGTACAAATCTCTTGGGTCTGAACCCCCACACCACAAAAATCTAGTTCCTTTTCCTCTCTCATGACTGTCCAGATTCTTTTTTTGTTTTTCCAATTTGGGTGTTTCTCTGTGTAGCCCCAGCTGGCCTCGAACTCAAGCGATCCCCTGCATCTGCCTCCCAAGTGCTGGGATTAAATGTGTGTGCCACCGAGCCGGGCGTGGTAGCGCACACCTGTAATCCCAGCACTTGGGAGGCAGAGGCAGGCAGATTTCTGAGTTCGAGGACAGCTGGGGCTATACAGAGAAACCCTGTCTCAAAAAAAAAACAAAAAAAATTGTGTGTGCCACCATACCCTACTGACTGTCTACACTCTTTATCCATTTCTTCCCTTAATAATTTCCATAATGAAGCCGGGCGTGGTGGCGCACGCCTGTAATCCCAGCACTCGGGAGGCAGAGGCAGGCGGATTTCTGAGTTCGAGGCCAGCCTGGTCTACAGAGTGAGTTCCAGGACAGCCAGAGCTACACAGAGAAACCCTGTCTCGAAAAACCAAAAAAAAAAAAAAATAATAATAATTTCCATAATGGCTATAGTAGCTGACTGTGACTCACAACCATCCGTAATGAGATCTGATGCCCTCTTCTGGGGTGTCTAAAGACAGCTACAGTGCACTCACATATATTAATAAATAAATCTTTAAAAAAAAAAAAAAAAAAAACCAAGGCTGGGTCAGCAGTCTGTAAAATACTTGTTTCACTAGGTGTGGCCCCCAACCTACATGGGAAGCATGAGCACACTTGTAGCCCCAGCACAGAGGATTCCTGATGTCCTCTGACAAGCCAGCAGCCCTGGGTCCCAGCAAGAGGCCTGTCTCAGAAGACAGGTTGAAGTGTCACAAAGAACACTGGAGGCTGACCTCTAACCTCCACATAAACGTGGCACCTGCACACACGTGGAAACAAGCACACACACACACACACACACACACACACACACACTTCTTTGTATCCTTGAGTATAAATGTCTTATTTGTAGAGTATTGTTAGATGAATTCACCTGAAACTGGCCTTTCCCAGGTCTAGTCGTTTGTTCCCAGATAGTTCATCTGCTGTCTGCATGAATGTTGTGTGCTTGAATGCCGGGTGCTCGAGGAGGCCGTAAGAGGGTGTCTGACGCCCTGGAACTGGAGTTTCAGAAGGCCGTGAGCTGCTGTGTGGGTGCTTGGAACTGAACCCAGGTCCTGTAGAAGAACAGCCAGTGCTCTAACCACGGAGCCACCTCTCTAGCCCCATAATTTGTTTTTTACAAGGTTATTCCTAATATACATCCTAAAGCTTCTTTATCTCTTCAAAAATTATTAGTTTCTGCTCATTTCACAGATAACCTGTCAGTATGTTCAATTACGTTACTGTTTGTAGTTGTTCTAACGATTCTTCTCTGACTTTTCAGTGTATGTGTTCATGTGTGTGGTGTACACATACATGTATGTGCAGGGGCCAGAAGAGGGTGTCAGGGGGCCTGTATCACTGTCCTTGAGACGGACTCTCACTGAACCTGGAGTTAAGCTGATGGCCTCCCGCTGTCTCTGCCTCACAGAGGTGGGGTTATAGCACATACGGACATGCTTAGCTTTTTACATGGGTGCTAAGACCCAAAATCAGGCCTTCATGGGTGCAGTGTGATGGCCCTCCTGGGTGCACACTGTGATGGCCCTCCTGGGTGCACACTGTGATGGCCCTCATGGGTGCACACTGTGATGGCCCTCACGGGTGCACACTGTGATGGCCCTCAGGGGTGCAGTGTGATGGCCCTCACGGGTGCAGTGTGATGGCCCTCACGGGTGCAGTGTGATGGCCCTCACGGGTGCACACTGTGATGGCCCTCATGGGTGCAGTGTGATGGCCCTCACGGGTGCACACTGTGATGGCCCTCATGGGTGTACACTGTGATGGCCAGTCTTGGTTGTCAACTTGACTTACCTGGGGAAAGGGGCCTCAGGGAGGAATTACCTTTAGCATATTGGCCTTTGGGTAAATCTGTGGGGCGTTTTCTTCATTTCTAATTGATGTAGAAAGGCCCAGACTACCACGGGCAGTGCCATCTGTGGGAAAAGCAGTTGGACAAGCCAGAAGAGGAAGCCAGTAAGCAGTGTTCCCCCGTGGTCTCTGCTTCATTTTCTGCCTTGAGTTCCCGCCCTGGCTTCCCTTTGTGAAGGACTGTGACCTTAGAGCTATAAGCTGAAACAAACCCTTTCTTCCCTGTGTTTGTTTACAGAAAACATCAGAGCATACAGCAAGGGCTCTCACCCTGAGCTATCTCTCTGGCCCTCTGGCTTTTTTTTTTTTTTTTTTTCATGTGTATTGACATTTCGCCTGTATGTATTTTTGTGTGAGATCCCTGAAACTGGAGTTACAGACACTTCAGAGATGTCATGTGGGTGCTGGGACTTGAACCCAAGTCCTCTGGAAGAACAGCCAGTGTTCTTAACAACCGAGCCATCTCTCCAGCCACCCTCTGGCTTCTGTTTATTGGCGCCTTGGCCACTGCATTCTGTATAATGTGGTGAGTGGTCATGACTTGTGAAAATTATTCCCATAGCACTGTCGCCCTCACAGAGGACCCCAGTTCAATTCCTAGCAATCTCATGGCAGTTCACAATCACAGCCATCTACAATTCCAGTTCTAGGGGATCTGAGCTTCTCTTCTGGCCTGCACAGGCATCAGGCTTGTGTGCATGCAGACCAGACACTCACACATAAAGCTGAAAATGGTTGTTGGGGCTGTCGAGATGGCTCAGCTAGTAGGAGCACTTCCTGCTCAATCCTGAGAACCAGAATTTGGATCCCAGCACCCATGTTGGGCAGCTCACAACCACCCCAAAATTCCAGCTACAATGGATCCAGTCCTCTTTTCTGGCCACCAAGGTCACCTACTGTACTGGCTGGTTTTGTGTGTCAACTTGACACAGGCTGGAGTTATCACAGAGAAAGGAGCTTCAGGTGAGGAAATGACTCCATGAGATCCAGCTGTGGGGCATTTTCTCAATTAGTGACCGAGGGGGGAGGGCCCCTTGTGGGTGGTGCCATCCCTGGGCTGGTATTCCTGGGTTCTATAAGAAAGCAGACTGAGCAAGCCAGGGGAAACAAGCCAGTAAGGAACATCCCTCCATGGCCTCTGCATCAGCTCCTGCTTCCTGACCTGCTTGGGTTCCAGTCCTGACTTCCTTTGGTGATGAACAACAGTGTGGAAGTGTAAGCTGAATAAACCCTTTCCTCCCCAACTTGCTTCTTGGTCATGATGCTTTGTGCAGTAATACAAATCCTAACACACACACACACACACACACACACACACGTACATACACATTCACACAGAAATATATAAGCACACACATATAAGTGAATAATAACATGTTTTTTAAAAGAAAGTTTGTTGAATTTTGTCAAAGGCCTCCTCAGGTTATGAACATAGCAGACATGGTACAACCTGTAATCCCAGCACAATGGAGGCAGCAGCAGGAGGATGCTAAAGTGGAGCCCAGCTTGTGCTTTGTAGCAAGTCCCTGTTTCAAACCCCAGAATCCACAGAAGTGAGCCTGAGTCATGTCAGGTGCACCACGGTGAACCACGAAGTCATGTTGAGAATAACACAGCATGATCTTTTTTTTTTTTTTTTTTTTTCAAATTTACTGACAAGCTGTTTTGTGGGTATGACAGGGTCTCACTATGTGTAGCCCTGTCTGGACTGGAACTCTATGTAGACCAGAATGGCCTTGAACTCACAGAGTTCCTCCTGCCTCAGCCTCAAGTGCTGATTGAGTCCAGAGCAGCACCACTGAGCTACACTCCCAGGCAGTGTGTGTGCATCTCCCACAGTGTCAGAAGACAGCGTCAGGGGTTGGTTTCCTTCCTCTGTGGGGTCCTAGAGCTGTGACTCAGGACATCAGCGCTGCTACCTACTGAGTATCTCACTGGTCCCCTATCCCTAAGTTTCTTCTTACTTTAAGACACAGGCTGACTTAGTTGCCTAGACTGTCCTTGAACTCTGTCTTCCTGCATCGAGCACCTAAGTAGCTGGGGCTACAGGCTGGAGCTGCTACAGCCCCAGCCGCCCGGTGTGGGGGACAGCACGGACAGGTTGGAGCCATGTGGATTCGGAACTCCTCAAAGGCACAAGAAGGCAGAGGCAGAGTTGATTACATACGGAAACCGGGCCGTTTTGAAGGTGAATGGATGCAAATGACTCTTAACAGGCTCTTCGCATCAGCCCTGGCTGGCCTAGAACTTGCCAAACAGCCAAGGATGAACATAATCTCGTCTTCCTGCCTCTACCTATCAAAGACGGATTGCAGCTGTGCCTCTCCACAGAGAGCTCTCTCTCTCTCTCTCTCTCTCTCTCTCTCTCTCTCTCTCTCTGTGTGTGTGTGTGTGTGTGTGTGTGTGTGCGCGTGTTTTGAGATTATTGACAGGCAGGTGCAGCCATGGGAGAGATACAAGGTGTATTGCACTCGAGTGAGTGAAATGCCCCTGCGTGCAGGAAAGAGGTGTGGAAGTGCCGAGAGAAACAGCTACAAGAACAGTACCGGGGAGCAAAACTGAGGACTTTCCTGAGAAGGAAATTTCTGGAGAAAATATGCCAGCAAGATGGATCACTAGGTAGAGGCATTTGCGTGCCAAACCTGAATTTGGATCCACACAGATCCTAAAAGTTATCTTCCGATCTCCAAGCACAGGTAATGGCTGGAACATGTGCGCACACACACAACTAAATGTAACACAGAAGCCAGAGTCAAGCACAACTCTTTCCTCTCCTCTTTCCTCGTCCCTCCTCCCTCCTCTCTCTCTCTCTCTGAGCTATCTCTAGCCCAGTTCACGAACACCTTGTAACTCTAGTTCCAGGAGATGCGGTGCCCTCTTCTGATCTTGGGCACACAGATGGTGTACATATACAGATACGTAACAAAACACCGTGTGTGCTTGTTTGTTTTCTTGTTTGTTTTTTGAGACAGGGCTTCTCTGTAGACCAAGCTGGCCTCACACTCAGAAATCCACCTGCTTCTGCGCCCGGAATGCTGGTATCAAAGGTGTGCGCCACCAGTGCTAATTCCAGTTTTCTGGAGGCGGAAGCAGACGAAATCTCTGAGTGTATGTATGGGTTCCAGGCCAACCAAGGGTACAAGGACTCTGCTTCAAACAAAGAAATAATAATAATAATAATAATAATAACAACAACAACAATAATAATAATAACAACAACAACAACCATTGAAGTAAGTGATGCAGCCCCTGCTGGGTTCAGAACTGGAGGCGGCCGTGGCGGTAATGGCACCTAACACCCCTAGAGGGCGATAGAGGTCCGGGCACGGTACTTGCGCACGCACTTTTTGTTTTCCTGGGCGCCGAGGCCCACGCATGCGCACGCCTTCCCACTGCCGCCGGAGCCAGTGCTTCTGAAGGGACTCAAAGATCCGCAATGTCCGAGCTGCCCGGAGAGAGCTGGATCCCGGACCTGAGCCCCATGAACGGCGTCGGCGACGTCCTGCAGGCGGGAGTGGGCGGAGGCAGTCGGGTCCCCGAAGCCCAGCAAGGCCCGCTGGCCAGAGCCGCCCCGCCCATGGCGCCGGCGCCGGACCTGGCTCCCGGGCACTTCCCCGGCGGCTTGGCGGGCCTGATGGCGTTCCCGCACGTCCACGCGCCGCTCCTCCTGCTGGAGCTGTACGAGCAGCGGATGTTCGAACACTACCTGCACACCAACCCCCTGATCCCCACCCGGCTGCTCCAGGCCATCCAGGAGCGCCGCCGGCTGTTCGTGGAGGGCTGCAGGGCCAGGGAGGCGGCCTTCGACGCCAACCCCCCGCAGATGGACTCGCACGCCCGCGCCTTCACGCTGGCGCTCACGGCCTCCGACGCCCGCGGCCCCACCGCCGACTGAGGGGTGGCCTTCTCCCGTAACCCCAGCCCTCGGGAGCGAGGAGGCCGGAGGATCCGGACTTCAAGGTCATCCTCCCGCTATGTAGCGAGTTGGAGGCCAGCCTAGGCTACAGGAGACTCTGTCTTTTAAAAAAATAAAAATAAATTAAAAAAAAAAAAAAAAGATTGGCGGCCAGGAAGTCAGGTGACTCTTAGGATCGAGGGCAAAGGCAGATGTCTGGGCAGATGTCCTGAGGTGGGAAATCCAAGCCAGAATACAGCCGTGGGCAGGGTGGAACGAAGCAGGCCCAGAAAGAGATGGACACTTGAGGCTTGAGGCTGACAAGCAAGAGGAGGCTTCTGACTTCCACCCTGTGACTGTCAGCAATCTTTCCCTCCCCTGCATTTGTTGAAAATCATGGTCGCTTCGCTGTGGAGGTCGATGGTTTTGCAGAGATGAAGCCTAAGAATTACCGATGAGAAAGACCATAGGAACCACCACCGGAGATGCGGAAAGAAACCAGGGAAATGTGCTTGTTGGAGTCAGTGGTTCCTGGGTTTTATTGGCGTGACCTTTCAGAATTGGGGGCCGTCTCGTCGTCGTCGTCATCTGACAAGCTCGATGTATCGTTAATTCTTGTGTTGGATGTTCTGTAGACGAGTTGTAAATATTCAGATAGGGAAACTCATGTATGTGTTGTGAGATGAATATTTTTCAAGACCTTGTGTAATTGTATCCATGTGGAAATAGATGAGTTAATATTTAAATGATACGGGACACAAGACTCAAAACTAGCAAAAGATACTATGGGAAGTTAAACTGTCCTGCCAAATTGAAAACAGATTTGTTTTAGGGTGGGAAATTGTTTTCTGTAGGGTTTTCAAAGCCGTTTTATAAGGCGTTTGAATTGGTACCCGTCTAGTTAGCCCCCAGTCCTGGGTGCTGAGGATGGAGCCCAACCTTCTTGCCTTCTGAATCAAGGTAGGGTAGGGTGACCGCTCCGTGCTGCTGGTGTCGGCTGCTAAGCCTCTTTACTGAATTCAATCCTGGGACCCACGTGGTGGAAGAAGAATCCACACCCATTTCCTCGAGCACCACTGGTGCACATACACATGCAATGTAAAAAAAAAAAAAAAATCTACATAGTACATATATCAGCATAATGGAAGTAATTCTATATCGGGTTTTCTTAAATGACTACTATTTAAGTCTGTATCTTAACATATTTAATGAACTAGTTGTCTTCTGGACATCTGGATTGTTCGGAAAATGTTTCCTCTTTGCTGTTTTAAAGATTCATGAGTATCTGTGTGAGCCTGCCTGCATGCATACGTGTGTGTATCATGTCCATGCAAGAGACTGAGGAGACCAGAAGAGGGTGTTGGTCCCCAGAGCTACAGTTTCAGGCAGCTGTGAGCCCCCGTGTTGGTTCTGGGAACTGAACCCACTCCACTGCGTCACCTCTCCAGTCTATGTTGTTGTTAGAAACAGGGTCTCTCTCTGTAGCTCTGGCTGGCCTAGAACCTGCTAAGTGGGTAAATCAGGCTAGCCTTGAACTCACAGAGATCCTCCTGCCTCGTACCTAGCTTCTCCGTGGGGTTTTTGGGGGGTGGGGATGGGGGGAAAGGGGTTGTTTGGGGTTTGTTTGTTTTTTCTATTGGGGTTTTGTGAGATGGGGTTTTACAGAACTGGTGCTGATCACAAATCCCTTGCAGTTACAGGGCAAAAGCCTTGGTGCTTTTCCTATTTCCCTGCCCTCTTGGGGCCTCTGTCTACTCCAAGGGACTCTTGTACCTCTTTCTCCACAGCAATCTTGGCTTTGGGGAAAACCCACAGTAAGACTGCACTTAGAGCTGTCGATCTCATTTACGCTTCTCTGCAAGAGGGGGGGCTCTTCGACGTTTAAGGGTCGCTTGGCTTTGTTTTCCCATGTGTCATAGCCTTTGTTTGCAACTCACCAAAAAGGCAGTTCAACATGGGTGTGATGGCACACACCTGTAACCTAAATACTCCGGAGGCTGAGACAGCAGGTCCAGAGTTTAGGCCAGGTATGGCCGGCAGTGCAGGGCTTCAGTCCTCAGGACACAGCGGCAAGCGGATCTCTGTGAGTTTGAGGCCAGCCTGATGTGCAAAGTCCCAGGGCAACCACCGTTACATAGTGAGATCTTCACACAATAAAACGTCTAGAGTGGCCTGGGCAACTGAGCAGAGAACTAGGAAAAATGCTCAGTGGGTAAGTAGCTTGCCAAGAAGCCCAGTGATCCCCGGAACCCCATGAAGCTGCAGGGGCCGGCCCCTCCAAAGGTGTCACCTCTACGCATGGCCCATTCCCACACAATGCACCTTTAACAGCTCACCCGCCCCCTCCGAAGCACAGTATGGATGGTTTCTCCTGTGTTTGCTCCTTCTGCCCTGCAGGAGTGTTCGTAGCTGTACATGCTCGACCTTGGTGGCTTCCTGGCTGATTCATAATGGCCTTGCCACATAGAGCCAAGTATAGCTGACCCCTCCGATGATCTCAGACTCAAAAAGCTAGAGCAGGAGGGTGGCGTTTGAGGCTAGCCTGACACTTCATTGTGAGACCCTGTCTGGGAAAAAAAAATGTTGGCCACCGTGAATGATTACGGTGAAATGCTGGCATCCGTCTTCGTTTGGGACGTTTGGAGCTCTGGGAGGACCTGGTCTCCAGAGCCTTGCTCTCTCCCCCATTTCTGCAGGGAGAGGGGTCCAAGACAGGGTCTCCATGTAGCCCTGTCCTGGAACTCCATACTAACCTCAGACTCAGAGATCCACCTGCCTCTGCCTCCTGAGTGCTGGGACTAAAGATACATGCCAATACCACCTGGCCCATTTTTTTTTTCCTATAATGCAACTTTAGGATCCATGTGACTGTTTTTTACCAACACGGGTGGCGTTTTTACTTGGGCTGCATTAGATCTGTATGTGACACTTGGTATCTGTGTCTCTACATCTTCCTATGGAGTTGTGTGGTCCTTCTCCAGGTGCTTCATGACCTTGTGTTTTAGCGCTTTTATAGGTCTGGCATTATCTTTGCTAAGAATGTTTTGGGATTCATGGCTGCTGTGAATGAGGTTCCGTTCTTAAACCAGATGCTCTCTAAGTGCGCAGACTTGCATTTCTTTAATGTAAGTTATGTAGGAAATGTTAAGTTCTTTGACATGGCGAATGTGAGGCCAGAGGACGCCTTAGGTCGTGTGGCTCCCAGTCATCCAGCCCGGCCAGAACACCTTTGTCCATTACACTGCACCATCGTGCCACATCTCACAAATAAACCATATTTTTTTTTTACTTACTTTAAAAATATTTATGCATATGAATATTCGGTCAGCATATCTGCAGAAGAGGACATCAGATTCCATTATTACAGATGGTTGTGACCCACCATGTGGTTTCTGGGAATTAAACGCAGGACCTCTGGAGGAGTGGCCAGTGCTCTTAACTACTGAGCCATCTCTCCAACCCCCAATAAATCATATTTTTTTTAGATAGGATCTCACTACATATGTTATAACCCTGGCTATTCCGGAACTCACTATGTAAACCAGGCTGGCTTCTAGTTCACAGAGATCCTGCTGGAATGCTGAGATCAAATGCATGTAACCCCACACTCAGACAGTTTTTAAAAACTCAATAGTTTTACAGCATCCTATTTTTAAAAATGTGTGTGTGTGTGTGTGTGTGTGTGTGTTGTGGTAAATCTCCAACCCAAAAAAGCCCAGTCAAAATAATCACAACTCAACTAACAGGAATACAAGCCACACGCCTAGATTGGGCAGATCTCCCACCACACTATTTCCCATCTGTGAGATCCCTTATAACTTGTGGTTTCTCCAAGCCACGTGCTTCTGTCCATCTTCCTTCCCTCTCCTCCCGTTCCTCCCCCCTTCTCCCCACTTCTCCCCCAAACTTTTCAGTTCCACCCTCCCTCCTCCCACCCAATCACTGGCTCAAGCCTTTATTTGAAAAGATGGGGAGAAGGTTCACAAGGCACCTGTACATATGATTCACTCCTCCTCTGCAGCCCTTCCAGAGAAAGCAGAATTAGCATCAAAATACAAGCCCAGGCTGTCCACAACACTTCCCTCTTTCCACTTAAAAGACTCTTTTCGAGCTGGGCGTGGTGGCACACACCTATAATCCCAGCACTTGGGAGGCAGAGGCAGGTAGATTTCTGAGTTCGAGGCCAGCCTGGTCTACAAAGTGAGTTCCAGGACAGCCAGAGCTACACAGAGAAACCCTGTCTCGAAACCCCCCCCCAAAAAAAAAAGAAAAAAGAAAAGAAAAAGACTCTTTTCTCTCAGACATAAATTGAGCACAATTATTACCATTTCGTAATTTATGAAGTACAAGATAGACCTAACATCCAGCCCATCATTTTTCTAAATTAAATAGACTCTCTGTCATCTATCCTAACTTAAAAGACTTATAATTCTACACCTGACTCATGTCCTGGGTTTAGATTGTATGCCATCTGAAAACCATCCTCTCAAATCTGTATCCTCTTTCTCAATACTAAACAGCTTGGGCTGGCTATGAGACTACCAGTCTTCAACCCCGTCAGAAATCCAAGAATGACTAATATTACCTGAAATTATAAGAAGCACAAAATATAGCTTCCAAAATTTAGCCAATTTATAGAGACCTCTGATCACCTGGACAGGCCCTATACTTCAAAACGTTGGAGCATCAGTCTTCAGCCTTCTGGCCCAGGATCATCTGACAGACCTTGGTAATGCAGAATTTTGAAAGGCTGATTACCCTGTCTTGGCAGAGATCATCAGCCGACTATTCCGCACAGTGTGTCCTTTTTTTGGACAGTATTTTATCTGTAGATGAAATGA
Source organism: Apodemus agrarius (assembly GCA_964023405.1). Taxonomy (NCBI): domain Eukaryota; kingdom Metazoa; phylum Chordata; class Mammalia; order Rodentia; family Muridae; genus Apodemus; species Apodemus agrarius. Next base: position 18,085,933 of record OZ030005.1, read on the forward strand.
GGCAATTCTTGCCCAGTGGCTGTCTCGCCACAACTGGAGCATCTCCACTGATGCTCAATTTCTTCTTTGAATCCAAGAAAGGGGTGCTGTCAGGAGCAGACAGGTCTCTGGTCAAATGATCTTTAATAAAGAAATGTCCATAGCAGGGCGGTGGTGGCTCACGCCTTTAATCCCAGCACTTGGGAGGCAGAGGCAGGTGGATTTCTGAGTTTGAGGCCAGCCTGGTCTATAGAGTGAGTTCCAGGACAGCCAGGGCTATACAGAGAAACCCTGTCTCAAAAAAAAAAAAAAAAAAAAAAAAAAGGAGCAGTTTTGATGTAGTTGAAGTAGAGTCAAGCACAAAGCTAGAATGGAAGGTCCCAGAATATCAGCATCCCAGAGTGTGAATCTTTTCAGGGCTGTCTTTCTCATCTTCCATCCTGCAGTACATAAAACTTAAAAGCAACATGTAGTTCTGTAAAGACATTCACACGGAGGAGTGTGCAGGGTGCACAGATTAGTCAATGAAAATCAATACAGAGAAACTGCTGCTGCTGGGCGGCGGTGGTGGCACACACCTTTAATCCCAGCACTCGGGAGGCAGAGGCAGGTGGATTTCTGAGTTCAAGGCTAGCCTGGTCTACAGAGTGAGTTCCAGGACAGCCAGGGCTACACAGAGAAACTCTGTCTTGAAAAACAAACAAAAAAAATACACAAAAAAAAAACAAGAAAGAAAGAAAGAAAGAAGGAAGGAAGGAAGGAAGGAAGGAAGGAAGGAAGGAAGGAAGGAAAACCAACTGCTTTCTTCAGGTTAGTTTGACCACATAGTCAAACTACAATAGAACTTTGTATACCTGCCCTCATAAAGGATGGTATGTAATAACAAGTCATTAGAAATCTGTACCCAATAAGTGTTATTGGCTTTGTAGAGACATTTTAGTCTCAGCCGGTTCCACGTAAACATCACCACATAGGCATCACCTATTTTGTTGACTGTGTTAGTCTCCCTTTTCTTCTCTGTTGCCAAGGTCTTCAGGAGGTCTCCCTTTGTCATGTCTGATTTTTATCAACTTGGAAGGAACCTACAGCTTTCCTTTTCCTGTGGAAACATAGGCATAGCCCCTCCCCCAGCGTAGCACATTTCCCATTCTCCATTCTGATGTCAGAATATCCTTAATGTAAACAGGCTGGTTTAGTTCAATAGTTCTTTCCACCATCCAGTGTCTTTCAGCAGCTGTGGTGTTTTGTTCATTGGCATTTTAAAAACTTGAAGGTTAATAAGGCACGGTGTAATCTACCCTTGGGGGTTCTTGTTGATCCCTTTTGCCTATTAAGCATCTCCCTTAGAGTTTGATTGGATCTCTCCACAATCGCTCGTCCTGAAGGATGGTTTGATATGCCTGTAACGTGGTTTTGTTTTTGTTTTTGTTTTTTGTTTGTTTGTTTGTTTTTTGAGACAGGGTTTCTCTGTGTAGTCCTGGCTGTCCTGGAACTCACTCTGTAGACCAGGCTGGCCTCGAACTCAGAAATCCACCTGCCTCTGCAGGGATTACAGGTGTGCGCCACCACCGCCCAGCCTGTAACGTGTTTTATATGCAAAAAACTGCTTCATCTTAGAGACATATGCTGCACCATTGTCCATTTTAATTTGTGTTGGTATTCCCATAATGGCCATAACTTCTAACAAATGTGTAGTTACAGAATCAGCCTTTTCTGACGCTAAGGCGCTGCCCATTGAAATCCTGAATATGTGTCTATAGTATCGGTGCATATATTTTAGTTTACCACACTGAAAAATGGAAGACATCCATTTGTTAAATATCGTTTTGGGGGGTACCCTTAGGATTAGATCCTGTAGGCAATGGAGTTGGTTATATAATGAACACGTAGGACAGTGCCCCATAATTTCCTAGCTTGTTGCCACGTGATAGAGAATTCTATCTAAACCTTTGCTGTTATCATGGTATTTTTTATGGAATTTTGAAGCCTCTAGTACAATTCCTATCAGTGGTTGGTCAATTTCATTATTACCTTGCGCCAGAGGGCCTGGCAGACCTATATGGTTTCTTACGTGTGTTATATATAGTGGATGACTCCTATTTCTGAACATTTGTTGTAGCTGAATAAATAATGAAGTCAATTCGGAAGCATCCTCCATAAGTTCAGCAGTCTCTATATGTAAGACAACCCCTTCTGCATATTGAGAATCAGTTACTAGATTAAAAGACTCTTGAAAATCTGACGCCACCATGACTATTGCATATGGTTCAGATTTTTGACTTATAGGGACTCTCAGCTGTCTTAAATCTTCTGATTTATATCCTGCCTCTCCTGATTTACTGGCATCAGTGTAAAATGTAGGGGCTCCAGATAGTGGAGTTCCCATTGTAACACAAGGAAGAATCCAGTTCTTTTTGTGAACTGAAGCCGCTTGCTTTTAGGGTTTCTGTTGTTAATCTCTCCCAAGAAGTTACTGCCTGCTCTTTAACAGTGCTCACCTTGTGCCCGTAGTGAGGCAGTTTCTGTGTTAGTAAAAGGTACCACAATTTCAGCTGAATCCATTCCGACTAATTGTCCAAATCTCATTTTTCCTTCAAGTATCAATTCAGAGACTTTCTCAATGTAGGCTTTTAATTTCTTACTCTGTTTATGTGCTAAAAATATCCATTCTAAGATATAATCTTCCCTCTGCATAAGAATTCCTGTAGGGGAATGAGTAGAAGGTAAGATAACTAAGGTGAAGGCCATCTTTGGATCAATACAATCTAGATGTGTATCCTGCAATATCCTTTCTACCAAAGCTAACTCCTTCTCAGCCTCAGCGGATAGTTTTCTTGGGCTATTTAAATCTTTATCACCTTGTAAGTTTTTGTTGTTGTTGTTGTTTTGTTTTGTTTTGTTTTTTGTTTTTGCTTTTGTTGTTTTTGTTTTTGTTGTTTCGAGACAGGGTTTCTCTGTGTATTTCTGGCTGTCCTGGAACTCACTCTGTAGACCAGGCTGGCCTCAAAACCAGAAATCCACCTGCCTCTGCCTCCCAAGTTCTGGGATTAAAGGCGTGCGCCACCAACTTGTAAGGTTTGAAATGGATTGCTTAACTCTTGAGTGGCCAAACCAATCGCAGGCTGAAGCCAGTTGATATCTCCCAGTAGCTTCTAAAAGTCATTAAAGGTCCTTAGCTGGTTTCTTCTAGTTTGCACCTTTTGTGGCCTAACCCTTCGCAGGCTTATTCTATACCCTAGATAATTCATAGAATCCCATTTTTGTATTTTTTTTCAGGGGCGATTTGCAATCCCCAGGAAAGCAAGGTTTTTTTTTTTTGTTTGTTTGTTTGTTTGTTTACTTCATCAAACATTCTTTCCACGATATTTGTATCTGGATCAGCCAATAAGATGTCATACATATAATGATAAATAATGGATTGGGGAAATTGTTTGCCTATAGTTTTTCTGCCATAGACCATTGATCAATCCTCTGCTGTATCTTGTTTATGGACAGCTTGGACAGTTTATAACTGCCTTTAATAACATTCCCTAACTAATTTAAAATTTTCATTAGGATCCTGATGAGTTTCATGGCTAGACACTGAGACTGAGGGGATATTAATTTGGGTTTTCCACTGCTGTAATAGATCTCTTCCCCATAAGTTAATGGCTATATCAGCCACATATGGCCTCAATTTTCCTACCTGAACTTCTGGTCCTATATATTTAAGATCTGGTACTTTTCCTTATTTGGGATAAGGTCTCAACTCCTTGAAATTGGTTGTCTACTTCTTGAAGTAGCCAACTTGCAGGCCAAGATTTTGGAGAGATAGTGGTGACATCTGCTCCAGTGTCAACCATTCCTTCAATCTCAATATTGTTTATTAGTATTCTTAGTTTTGGCCTTTGATTCCATAGAGGTTTGCCAAAATATTCATTTCTGGCTTCCTTTGAGGCTTTTTGAATTGTCTATAGAACTTGCCTGAGCCTTGTCTGGTCTCACAACATCTGATTTTGAAGCAGTGACATTTAATTGTCGTGAGGAAGAGGATTCTCCTTGCCTGGCACCGGGGCCTGCAAGAGGCCCCCTGGGAGGATTTTGGCAGGATGTTGCCCCATTTGTCTGTTGTTGCTCTACATTCCCTAGTTAAATGTCGGCCTTTGCCACACCTTTGACATATTCCAGAATGCATAGGCCCCCTTTTGGTATAATTTCATTTTTCCTGCAGTCATTTCTGAGATGACCCTGCTCACCACAATTAAAACATTTGAAGCCAGGCGGTGGTGGCACACGCCTTTAATCCCAGCACTCGGGAGGCAGAGGCAGGTGGATTTCTGAGTTCGAGGCCAGCCTGGTCTACAGAGTTAGTTCCAGGACACCCAAGGCTACACAGAGAAACCCTGTCTCGAAAAACAAAAAACAAAAAACAAAACAAAACAAAAAATTTGAAATCTTGGGTCATCTCTAGGTGTCTAGTGGCAGCTCCTCCTATTACAGTCATATCAGGCTATCGAGATCCAACATCAACTGTATACTAATTCACTCATCTATTGACGCTGTCCTTGCCCTCAGTGTCTGATTACTTCCTTGCATTCAGTGTTTGCATTTTCAAAGGTTAAAGACTCCATTATTGCCTTCCTTGCTGCTGAATCTGATATGCTCCTTTCCACAGCTGAGGTTAGCCTTTGTAAAAAGTCAGGGAATGCTTCTTGTGGACCTTGTATGACTTAAGTAAATGGTTCAAGTCTTTTCCTGATTCTGCTACTTTGTCCCAGGCCTTTAAGGCTGAAAATCGACACAAGGCTAGAGTTTCTTCATCATATATAGCCTGCACCTCTACCTCAGCAAAGAGACCTTCACCAAGCAGCTGATCTGTGGAAATCTCTCTACCCCTGGCTCTATTTTCTCGTGCTATCTCCCTTGCCTGTCTCTCCACCATGCGGCCCATTGTAAATTAACAGCAGGTTCTAGTGTTGCTCTTGCCATATCCTTCCAGTCTTGTGTCCAGTCTTGTGGGATTATTCTATTTTTAATAGCCCAAGAAGTCGGGATTTGTTTTACAAATGGCGAATGCATTCAAAATTGGTGATACTTTCCTTAAATTTCAATTCTAACACATCCACCGTTTGCCATTCGAATTCCTGATAACCCCGTGGATGATCATTGTCAGGAGGTCTTTGATGTATATTGACCTGACCTGATAGACTAAAGTTTGTTTTCTAACAACCTGTGGTTGGCTTTCTCTTCTTCTTCTTCTTCTTTTTTTTTTTTTGGTTTTTCGAGACAGGGTTTCTCTGTGTAGCCCTGGCTGTCCTGGAACTCACTCTGTAGACCAGGCTGGCCTCGAACTCAGAAATCCGCCTGCCTCTGCCTCCCAAGTGCTGGGATTAAAGGCGTGCGCCACCACCACCCGGCAATTGGCTTTCTCTTCTTTTATCTTCTGTTTCTCTCTGAGTATTTTCCTTAATTGAATTTTTAAATTCCTCCCTTAAGGCTGTGTCCACACTTCATATCTCTCCTTTTGTTGCATTTCCTGTTCCTTGAGCTCCTGTATGCTCTGTTCGAGGGTCTGCCTCCGCATTTCGAATTTTTTTTAAATAAAAAGATTTATTTATTATATGTAAAGTACACTGTATCTGTCTTCAAACACTCCAGAAGAGGGTGTCAGATCCCATTACAGATGGTTGTGAGCTACCATGTGGTTGCTGGGATTTGAACTCAGAACCTCTGGAAGAGCAGTCAGTGCTCTTAACCACTGAGCCATCTCTCCAGCCCCTGAATTTTTCTTTCTATTGCAATTCTGGTAGTCTGCTGTCCATTTTATTTTGGTTGATTAATTCTAAAAGGTTATTCTCTGAGTCTTGCTTCCAAATCCTCATTATTTTCTCTCTGCTGCTCAGTCTGATCTGTGAGCTGCCACATCCTCTGTTCTAGGTCTTTCCCAACTCCTGTCTCCACCCTCATTCTCCTCTCTCTGTTGCTTATTTTGACCAATAAAATCCTGAACCTTTTGTTCTAATGTTTCTTGGTATCTCTTTTCTAAGGCAAGGAATTTTTTTTATCTAGGACCCTGTCTTTTGAGAAGAAATAGTAAATCAAGAGAATAAATATTGCAATACCAGTAAATGATAAGGTGTCTAGTTCCTCTAAATTCATCCCTGTCAAACCATTCAAAATATCATCACATAAAGCCAAAAGGATATTTATTGTGTTTCTCATCTTTAAGTATCAAAAGGTTGTACCTCTCTCTTTATATCGATGAGTTACCTGGTCCAGAGCCCTTTGTGGTTTTGTCTCCTGATTCTGTATTCACAGGGAGGGGTGGGTGTGGGGAGACCTGTGTCGTCTGTGTCCCTGTTTGGGTTGCAGCTGGCAGCGTGTGCGTATGGGCTGATCTCAGGCAAACCGCCAAGTATGTAAGCAGTCTAGAGATTCATTCTGGCTGTCCTAGCAGGGGTGGGGTGGACGGGACAACACGCAAAGGATTTGGGGAAGCGAACACAGAAAGACTCTCCCAGGCAAAGATGCCCAGACCGGATCAGTTCACTGTGTCTGCCAGAAAACTACCTGGCAGGCAGCTGTGTTCCAGGGTCACCAGCACCCTGCAGTTCTACACCTCGCTGCTCAAGCCCAGCTCCAGGGGCAGGTACTGACCCTGTAGCTCTCTGTCTGGGGGCTGGGAGAGGAAGCCTCTCTGAGGTTCTCTGTAGGCCCCTCAGACCCAGTCAGCTTCCAGTCCACACTGCTGCAGCCTAGATCACTGCCCAAGCCATACTGGAGGTTGGGGGCCAGTGAACTTTTTAGCTCAGGTTAGTTGAGTTCTAAGTCCTACGTTGGACGTCAATTTGTTGCGGTAAATCTCCAACCACAAGAGCCTAGTCAAAATAATCACAACTCAACTAACAGGAATACAAGCCACACGCCTAGATTGGGCAGATCTCCCACCACACGATTCCCCATCTGTGGGATCCCTTATAACTTGTGGTTTCTCCAAGCCATGTGCTTCTGTCCATCTTCCTTCCCTCTCCTCTAGTGTTCCTCTCCCCCCCTTCTCCCCCAAACTTTTCAGCTCCACCCTCCCTCCTCCTGCCCGATCACTGGCTGTAGCCTTTATTTGAAAAGTTAAGGTAGGGAAGAGGGTTCACAAGGCTGGGAAAGCGGAAGGCTGGGTTAGCATCAGAAAACAAGACCAGGGCTATCCACAACACACATGGGTGTTTTCCCTGCGTGTATGCCTGTGCCTGTGCCCTCAGAGGTCCTAAGATGCCCTAGAACTGGAGTTAGAGGTATTCAAAGCCAGCCTCATCTCCATAACAAAACCAGGGACAGCCAGGACTGTGAAGAGAGACTGAAAGACCTTGTCTCAAGAGAGAGAGAGAGAGATAGAGAGATAGAGATAGAGAGAGAGAGAGAGAGAGAGAGAGAGAGAGAGAGAGAAACTGACTTCACAAAATTTTCCTCTGATTGCATAACTATCAAGTCACTCAAATTTTTAAAATGTTTTTTAGTTTGAAATATATTTTTGAAAGAAAAGAAAGCTTCTCTTTCCATTTCAATCGTTTGGTTTGGTTTGGTTCAGTTCAGTTTGGTCTCACTATGTAGCCCTGGCTGTCTTGAAACTCAGGGACCCACCTGCCACTGCCCCCTGAGGGCTGGGATTAAAGGTGTGCACCACCACTGCCCACACGGCTTCGACTTTTAGCTCTACCAATAAGATCAAAAGTTTCCCAAGCATGTCTTGAGTTAGGCTGTTGGAAATGAAGACATGACAAGAGTTACAGACTGGCTTTGACCGTGTGAGGCGTGGAGGCTGCACCGCCAGGAACCTTGCGTTCCTCCAGCCTGATATTCCAGGCCATTTCATCAGCTTCCTGTCACTGTCCTGAAGTACAGGAGACAATCAGTTTACAGGGAGAAAAGGCTCACTTTGGCTCGTAATCCCTGGCCCTTTGCCTTGGGCCTGTGGGGGGACATCATGGCTTGCCACGGTGGAGGGAAAGCAAGGCCAGAAAGGAAAGGTTTGGGCTCCCCACATCCCCTTTCCAGTGCACACACGATAACCTAACTTCCTCCCACTAGGCCTCACCTCCTAATGGGCTTCCCTCCCTCCCAGCAGCAGCACAGCCCGGGGACCAGGCCTTTAGCAGAGGCGGCTTTGGGGGCACCATAGCGACCTTCCCCGCCCTTCCCCTCAGCTCTGTCTTGGACCAGAGGGGACGACGCTGAGAGCCCAGTCGCAGGTGTGAGTGTGGTGATGACAGCAGACATTGCCGACACAGGGAAGCAGATACAGTTCTCTTTACTCTCCCAAGCCCCAGCCAAGCCCCAGCCGCCATCAGAGAAGGACCTGGCTTGGCAGCATTTCAGCCCTTCTCTTCATCCCACTGAGGCTCCTGCGGTGGGGAGAGAAGGAAACGGACAGTGAGGATGCCATACAGAGACCAGCGTTCCTGCAGGGATGCCATACAGAGATCAGCGTTCCTGCAGGGATGCCATACAGAGACCAGCGTTCCTGCAGGGATGCCATACAGAGATCAGCGTTCCTGCAGGGATGCCATACAGAGATCAGCGTTCCTGCAGGGATGCCATACAGAGATCAGCGTTCCTGTAGGGCTTCGTGTGCTAAGACAGGCCACAGACCAGACCACTCACTGGAGATATGCATAGATAGATAGACAGATACATAGATAGATAGATAGACAGATACATAGATAGATAGATAGATAGATAGATAGATAGATAGATAGATAGATAGATAGAGTTAGAGATAGAGATAGAGATATACCTCTGAGCTACATGCCCAGCCCTTTTGTGGTTGGTATGTGCAGTTTATGTGCACTTGTGTGTATGGGTGCACGTGTTGTGTATCTATACACACAAATGTGGAGGCCAGAAGCAAATGTTAAATACACACACACACACACACACACACACTCTTGAACTCTTTAGGAACTTTATGAAGTCAACGATGATCCTGAGTCACTGAACCTCCTGCCTCTACCCCTAAGCACTGGAGCCACAGCCGTATACCACCTTATTACAGTGGTGCCTGCCATCAAATTCGTGACTTCCTGCACACCAAGCAGGCAGTCTACCACTGAGCAACATGCCCAGCCCTTTTGTGGTTGGTATGTGTGGTATACATGCACTTGTGTGTATGGATACACGTGTTGTGTGCTTATACACACACACACATGTGGAGGCCAGAGGGGCAGATGTTGAATATCTTTGATCACACTCCAACTTATATTTTTGTTAGGGTTTATTTTTATTTTATATGTATGAGTGCTTGCCAGCATATAAGTCTGTATATACCAGTGAGCCTCCTCCTGCCTCAGTTTACCCAGGGCTTGTACGTGGGATTGCAAGTATAAGCCACTGCTCAGCTGTGTTAAAAAAAATTTTTTTAAAAAAAGATATTTTTGAGACCCTTGATTGGATGTTAGATAATCTGAAGACTTTTTTCCCCCGGTGTTACAATGGCCTCATATTCCCATTTTTAAAACTTTTCTCTTAGAGCCAGATGGTAGCCCACACTTGAATCCCAGCACTTAGAAGGCTGAGGCAAGCTATTCTTGAATTTTTAGGTCAACCTGAAAAAATAATTAGCTTCCAAAGTCTAGAAACTAAAACTTCCCATATCAGGCTCAGAAGTGGAGTGCTTTCTTGGAATGCACCAGTGAGGGGCTGGGGGCATGGCTCAGTGGTAGAGCATCTGCTTAGGAGACCAAATCTCTGGTTCGTGCCTCACAAATCCAAGGCAAAAACCCAAGTGTCAATGGTATATAAATCTTTGCAGACAGCTGGGCGGTGGTGGCTCACGCCTGTAATCCCAGCACTCTGGGAGGCAGAGGCAGGCAGATTTCTGAGTTCAAGGCCAGCCTGGTCTACAAAGTGAGTTCCAGAACAGCCAGGGCTACACAGAGAAACCCTGTCTCGAAAAACCAAAAATAAATAAATAAATAAATAAATAAATAAATAAATAAATCATTGCAGACATCTTTTAATATCTTAAAATTTAGCTGGATTGCCTTTGTGTACTGTATCTACAATCCAATGGAGATCGACCTAGCCCAACACACAAGCCACACCTCACTGTTGAGCTGAAATGTGTACGGCAACTAAGAACTGGGTTTCTGATGGTTTTAGCTTTGGTTACTCTTTTGTTTTGAGACAGGATCTCTCTATGCAATCCAAGATGGCCTCAAACTCATCTCAATTCTCCTGCCTCAGCCTCCTGAGTACTTGGGTTACAGGCATGTGCTACCACACCCTATCTCAAAATAAGACAGAAAAAAAAAAAAAAAAGAAGAAGAAGGCTGTGGCTACAGCTCCCCAGTAAAGCCCTCACCTCCCACAGATGAGGCCCAGGTCTGATGCAGGATATTAGATTACACTGTGAGCCCTGAAATTGTGTCATTTACTGAAACACCTTTAATCCCAAACCGAGAAGGTAAGGTTAGTTTGTAGAAGGAAGCATCCATGTTTGAAAGTGAGTCTAATTGAGTGGCAGACAAAGTGACGAATCAGAGAAAGATTTGACAGAACAGGCTCTGCCCAGCTCTCACGAGCAGAGACAGAAAAGGGAAGCTGTGTTAGAGAGCAGAGCAAAGGTGGAGAGAGAGTAGGGGCAGTTTGACTGGGCCAGTCGTGCAGAGGCAGGCTGCAGAGAGAACAAGCTCACACAGCATGAGCCAGAGAATGAGGAGGAGCGACTCAGTCAGAAGCTGCAAGAAGCCAGATTGAACTAGTCAGCTGGGGGAGGTGTTTAAGCCAGAACAGCTGAGTTGAATTGGCCAGCCAGAGACCAGAAAGAAATAGAAGGGGGTACGTTTATTCAAGCAGCAAGTCTCAGAGGCTGAAAACATTCTAAGCCTGGATGAGATTGTAGGGAGCCTAGAAGTTTCCAGGACTAGGCCTGAGTCAGCAGATGGAGGCAGTAAGCCTCCCAGACAGCAGTTACAACCGAATAACAGTCACAGTCACACAGATCAGCTCCAGCACTGCCAGGAGACAGGAGGACTGAGGAGGAGGGGACCGAGGAGAGGTGGGGTTGGTAAAATGCCTGCCTAGGGTTCCCAGGCTCTGGCTTCACTCCGGAAACAACCTAAGAAACTGCGGGTGGTGGCCACACCTCTAATTCCCAGCGGCTGGGAGGTAGAGGCAGGTGGACCTATAGTTGAAGGTCATTCTCAACCCCATAACAAGTTTAAGGCTATCTTGGGCTAGCTGAGACTGTCTCGAAAAGGGTGTGGGTAAAGAGTTGAGGGCGTGGCCAGGCGGTGGTGGCACATGCCTGTAATCCCAGCACTTGGGAGGCAGAGGCAGGCAGATTTCTGAGTTCGAGGCCAGCCTGGTCTACAGAGTGAGTTACAGGACAGCCAGGACTACACAGAGAAACTCTGCCTCAAAACAAAACAAAACAAAACAAAACAAAACAAAACAAAAGAGTTGAGGGTGTAGCTCAGACCTGTAATCCCAACACTTAGGGAGGCTGAGGCAAGGGGATTGCTGGGAGTTCAAGGGCAGCCTGAACTACAGAAAGGCTTCTAAGATAGCCTGGGCTCTACAGTAAGTCTGTCTCAAGTGATGGGGAGCTGCAAAAATGCTAATTGAGTAGAGGTGCTTGTTGCCAAGTTTGAGGATCTGAGTTCAGGCTCCAGGACCACACTGTGGAGGAAGAGACGCCCACAGGTCATTCTCTAACTCCCGAGTACACGTCGTCACAGCGCTCATGTGTCCCCCCCCTCCCCAGTGTAAAATAAAAATAAAAGACGTGATGTGCCATGATGTTAAGCGTGAGGGCCGCAGCGGGTCCTAACATGGCCCTGGCCCTGGCCACTTACTCGCACACCTCCTTCTGGGTCTCCATCGCCGCGCACGCACATCCAGCTCCGCCATTACTGCTACCTTTTCTTGATCTCTTCATCAATAGCACCCATGAGTTTCTTCATACCAGACTCATCCACAAAACCATCACCTTTCTGGGTATGAAGGAGAGAGAGTCCAGACGTGACTCAACCCCCGCCCCCAGGACCCGACCCCTGCCCTCTGACCCCCCAAATCACCTTCTTGGAATGGATCAGCTTCCCGTCCACGAACACCTCAAACTCCCCCGTCACCTGGGTGGCTCTTTCCTCCTCCTGCCAAGGCAGTGTTGTGGGTGGAGGAGGCTCAGGGCTTCTGGGGTGGGGGGGTCTGAGAACCCCGACCACTCCTTCTCCTCCCCAGGCCACCAGTATAATACTTACAAACTCCAGCAGGTTTGGAAAATGATGCTCCAGGGTCCTTTTCAGTATAATGTACTGAGAGGGAGGAGATGAGGTTATGGAGTCCCGAGGTCATGGGGTCATGGGAGAGAAAAACGGGGGGGGGGGGAACCCCTTCCCATCTTTGAATCGTTTGCTCCCTTACATTCTGAAGGAGAAACTACTCACCCGGAGGCCATAGCTTCAGAGACCACTGCGAGCAGAGGGGGTGGGGAGGAAAGAGATAATAAGGGAGACGTTAGAGCAGCAGCGGTGAGCCTGAATCTGCCTCACCCCTGCCTGCTTGCACACTTCCCCAGCTCCCGTGGTACCTTCCCAGGGGAAAAGCCATCCTCCTCCTCAGATTCCTGCGTGCCCACATAGCTTGCCCTCATCCCTCATGCTTCGTCCCCCGCCTGGCCCAGCTACAAAACCCTCCCTGCCGGTCCTTCAGCCCGCTCGCTGCTCTGCCTCCGGCCTTTGTACTTTGGTAGGTGACTGCGGAATGCTCCTCCCTAGGATGTGCGCGGCTCCTCCCCCTCCCTCAGGTCACTTCAGCAAGACCCTCCTGACCCTCCCAGGAGAAACTGTGACCCTCCCGGATGCCTTCCTGTGTGCATCCCATCCCGGCTGTGTGGAGGGGCCGGCAAGATGCCAGGTGTCTGTGGCACCAGGCACAGGGAGACTCCTGCCCTCGAGCTGTGAGTGTGTCTAAGGACAGCTGTGGAGCCCGCTGTGGCGCTCCACGCTTTTACCAGATCTCTGTGGATTCCAGGCCAGCCTGAGCTACATAGCGAGGGGTCCAGGACAGCCAGGGCTACATAGGAGAAGGAGGAGGAGGAGGAGGAGGAGGAGGAGGAGGAGGAGGAGGAGGAGGAGAGAAAGGGAAGAGAGAAGAGAGAAGAATGGGGAGAGAAGGGGGGGGGGAGCGAGAGGGAACCAGGCTCGGGAAGAGGAGAAACAGACAGGGCAGGAGATGAACAGATGAGGTGGCCTGGCCGGGCCAGAGGAAGGAAGGAGGAGCGTGAGACAAGGGCCTGGAGTCCTCCAGAGCCATCGAGGCAATGGGGAAGACAGCCTGGCCTGTGCTACCCCACCCGGGTCACTGCAGAAGCCTGAGGCAGCGGCGAGAGCCTCTGTGCATGTCGGCCAGCTGCCCCACTGCTTCCTCCACTCCCACCTTCCCCTCCCCCGCCATCCTCCACCCCCCCAGCTCCTTCCCTCCCATCCCCCCACACCCCTTCCCGACCCACCCCCACCCCCACTCTTCATTCAGCAGTCCCATTCCTCTTCTCTGAGAAGTGTCGGGCTCTAGGGTCAGCAGGGAGCACCACCATCCCGAGCACCCGGCTCAGCTCTGCCCTGGACAGCCTCCCCTCCTCCCTCCGGAAGCTCTGATCTCAGTTCACAGAACTCTCTGAGTTCTCTCACAGTTCTGCAGGTTGGCCTGGGGTGTGCATTGCCTGGCCCGCTGGGGAAGTGCTCAGGGCCCTCGGAGTAAGTGCAGCAAGGAACAGGACCGGATTCCCAGTCACAGGAATCAACCATGAATGCACGAATGAATGAATGAATGAATGAATGAATGATGGAACGAATGAGAGTACAGTTTAGAGTCAGCGATTATGCAAATGTTGAATGCATGAGGATGGATGAAGCTTAGCGCTTCTACCAATCGTAAGAATGAATGAATGAATGAATGAATGAATAAGAGTGAATGCATGCATGAAGTTGAGAGGCAGGATTCAAGCAGCTTAAATGAATGATTCTGACCGCCCAGGTGGGAAACGCCCATCAATAAATGAATAAGGGCGAAGGACAGCAGCCTAGTCACTCGCACCTCCGCACCTCCGTCTGAAGGAAGAGGAGTGAATGAAGCCAAAAGTCAATAAACATGCAAATGAAAGCCATGAGTAAAGATCAAAGACAGAAATCACCAGGGTGGGTGGGAGTGAAAGAAAGGAGGCGAGAGCCCGGGTGGGAAACTGAACGGAGCTTTCTGATCTCAGGGGGACAGACAAGTGCTAGTCAGAGCCGTGTGGATCTGCCTCCCCGCCTAGCGCGCACGCCTGGGCCTGCGCGTGCACGCCCAGAGCTCCAGCACCCGCCGGCTCCAGGTCTTTCGCGGGTAGGGGGAGCCCCTCACCAGTACATCACACGGATCAAGATTCTGTTGGCCGGTGGGACGTCCTCGCTGGTGGAGGGGCCCTCCTTAGTGTTAACGAAGCTGGGTGCTGGGGAAATTGTGGCGAGCCTGCCCATATCAGGGGTATCTTTCAGCGGGGAGGCCAAGAACTCTAGTGTAGGGTTGGGGCCCGGAATGGGCTTCAATGTACTGGCGGTCATGGCAGTGGAAGCCGGGGAGTCTACGGCAGGGGCGGGGTCCAGTAAGGGGCCTCGCGTTTTGGAGTCCGAGGGAATGAGCCCTGGAAGGGGCCCCTGGACGGCCTCCGCTAGGCTGGGGATCGAGGGTCTCTGCTTTTGTGCGAGCGTGGGGTCCCTCGCGAGAGAGCTAGCAACCCCGGAAGAAATGGGCTGTGCGGTGGGCGAGGCCAAGCTCGGGAAGAACCTCGCTGGAGAGATCGTTGGAAAGACCCGACCTAGATTCGAGGGCCGGACTGGTGCTGGAGTCCGGATTGGTGCTGGAGTCCGCACCGGTGCTGCGGCCGGGACTGGAGCTGGAATTGGGGCTGGGGTTAGGGTTGGGGCAGGGGCTGGGGCTGGAGTTGGGAACCGGATTGGAGCAGGGTTAGGGACTTGGGCAGGAGTCCGGACCCGGGCGGGGGTTCGGACCAGAGTCGGGTTGCGCGCCGGGCCGGGGGCCCTGACTGGGGTCGCGGTTCGGATGGGAGCGGGTGTCCGGGACGGGGTGTTTGCCCGGGTTGAGGGGGGAGCGGGGATCCGCGCCTTGTTATTCATGGGGACCAGGTGAGACCCGGGTACCCCAGGCTGAGCGTCCCGCCTCGCCCAGCTTCTTTGGGCGGGAAGAGCTTTCGCACCCCAGGGTTCTAATACGGAAGCAACCACAAGCAGGCACTGTTACACCGGGTTCCAGTCAGGCGGAGATTCCAAGCTCTGGGCCAGGGAGGCGCTGCTGGCCTCAGATCTCACCGAACAGACGCCGCCCCTGTCCCCGACTCTGCCTAGAGTGCCTCACAGCCACCCTGACACTAGTGCGTTTAGCGTTGAGTTCATTAAGTGCCCTCCTAGCTCTGGGGATTCCGGGGACAAAGCCTCTCTGCCATGTTAGGAGGTCTGCCCAGTATCAGAGTGACAGCCTAAAGCCGTCGGTGTAGGGGAGAATACCAGCACCCACACAACTCAGAAAGGAGGCACCTCTCCACAGGATGAGAGAGGACCTCTGAGAATAGGCGCGCGGCTACAAGGTCCGGAGAAAAATAGCAAACAACAAATAAGGCAATTTACGCAGGAAACAGAAGCTACAGTGCAATTGCCCTACAGTAAGTAGCTGATCACGATTCTCACACCGGTTGGTGGGTGCGTTCGCGCGTGCGCAGGTTCTGTGATTTTTTTTTTTTAACCTCTGGAGAAGGGTCCCCCCTTGAGAGTGGTCGAAGTGAGAGCCTGTCTTCATGCTGTAGCCCTAGCGCCTAGAACAAGACCCGAATCAACAAATTCTGTGGAACCCGATTAGGAGAGATAAAGGGGAAGCTTGCGCCGGGAAAGGGGACACGTTTGAGAGCTTAGGCAAAAGGCGGAGGGGACAAGGATTGGAGCCAGGGACCGTAACCATGGAGGGCCAACCAGACTTCACTCCGAGACTCACAGAAGGATGCTTTAACGGGGGTGGGCGTGGGGTGGGGTGGTGGCTTTCATAGCATTCACAAAGCCCTGGGTCTAAGTCCCTGTACCACACAACCAGTTACGGTGACTCAGGACTGTAGTTCCAGCACTCAGGAGAAAGAGGCAGGTGGATCAAAAGTTCAGAGTTACTCTCAGGTACATATTTTAAAAAACAGAGCCGGGTGTGGTGGCACACGCCTGCAATCCCAGCACTTGGGAGGCAGAGGCAGGCGGATTTCTGAGTTCGAGGCCAGCCTGGTCTACAGAGTGAGTTCCAAGACAGCCAGGACTACACAGAGAAACCCTGTCTCGAAAAAACAAAAAAATAAAAAAATAAAAAAAATAAAATAAAAAACAGGATGTGTATGACCCTGTTGATGTCCGCCTCTGCCCGTGGCTTTGCGGCAGTTTTCTAAGCTAGAGAACATACTTCTGGAAGGGGAGGGGCACGCATAGACCAGACAGCCAGTCTCCAGAGGGCTATTAACTCTCTGCCCCATAGAGAACGACCCCGCGAAAGCTCAAGGCCCAGAACGCAGATGTGGCCCACAGCGTTGCATTACGTTACCACGCTGTGTCGCCAGGAGCAGCCGGGGCAGCCTAGGCCCCCACAGGAAGTACTAGGTAGGAAGTACCCAGATGTTTGTACTAGGAACAACCTGGGCCCTGGCACATCCCCTTCCTTAGGTGGCTGGGTTTTAAATTTATTTTTGTTTTGGTTTGCTTTCTGTTGTCTTTGAGAAAGACTTATAGCTATATAGCTTAGGCTAGCCTTAAACTCATGATCTTCCTGTCTCAGCCTTCCTCCCCTCCCGCCCCCCCCCTTTCTGAGACAGGATCCCTCTATAGATCCCTGATTATCCTGAAACTTGCTCTGACCAGGCTGGCCTTGAACTCACAGCCAGCCACATCTTTCTGTGTCCCAAACGCTGGGATTAAAGGCATGTGCCATCATGCCGGACTCTCTTGGCTGATTTTGATTATATTTTAATTTTATTTGAATCTAAGCCCCTGTGCTAAGGCATTACCACAAGCCTAAACACTTTTAATGAACCTTCTGTCAAGTGTGGTGGTGTAGTTCCCAGTATGCAGAAGTTGGAGCTGGAAAGTTGCTGCAAATCTGATGCTAGCTTGGTTCACAACCCAGTAGGTCTACAGAGGGAGTGGGTTCACAACCCAGTAGGTCTACAGGGTGGGTGGGTTCACAACCCAGTAGGTCTACAGAATGGGTGGGTTCCAGGGCAGCTGAGGCTACAGGCTGGAGAGATGTCCCATGAGGGGTTAGGATCTCTTCCAGAGGTCGTGAGTTCAATTCCCAGCAGCCACACAGTGACTTACAACCATATGTAATGGGATCTAGTTCCTCTTCTGGTGTGTGTGAAGACAGAACCCTCATATAAGATAAATACATGTTGCCGGGCGGTGGTGGTGCACACCTATAATCCCAGCACTTGGGAGGCAGAGGCAGGTGGATTTCTGAGTTCGAGGCCAGCCTGGTCTACAGAGTTCTAGGATGGCTAGGGCTTTTACAGAGAGAAACTCTGTCTTGGGAAAATAAAAAGTTCTCAGCCTGATGTAGTTGATCAAAATAAGAACCTTTATAGATGTCTCTTGGGAGATGAGAAAAACTAGGTTATAAATAAGCAATATGTACAATAAAGCCCTTTCCAACAGCCTACGGTCCGTGGGGGGAGGTAGAGATTGGACACCACAAAGCGAATAAAATCATTCAGGCTCCATCTCCAGGCGATGATAGAGAAGATCAGGCCTGAAAAAAGAATGAGAAATAAGCATTAGAAAAGACATGGGGGGGGGCTGGCTGCTGCTGAGCCGCGTGCCTCAGGCCCGGAGTGTGGGAACCTGGGACGTGGCTACCTCTCGTGCATAGATGGACGGGGCTGGAATGACATAAACGGATCGAGAGTCTCCGTCCTCAGGATGATTCCAGTCAGCCGACGAACTGTGGGAGGAGAGAAACGGGGGACAATTCAGATCCCACGAATTCTCATTTTTTTGTTTCCCACACCCATCGAAGAGGGAAACCGCATACTGGCACGTGAGAATTCTGCAATGACCCCATCAGAAAAGGGTTAGAACCCCTGGGTAAGAAAGTCCAATCGGATAGAACCAGACCAGCCCATTGGCCACAGGAGTCAAGGTGTGCCGCCCTCACCTGGGGCCATCCCCAGCACCGTCTTGTAACCTCAGGTTGTTGAGTGCATCCGGGAGCGTGTGGACCGAAGGCTCCCGGGTCCCGGAAAGCAGGCGAGTCCCAGTATCCCGACCAGGACTTCGGCGGCGAACATGGATGAGCAAGAGTGCGGCTCCAGCCAAACCAGCGGCCGCCAGCAGCCCCAAGGCGAGAGGCAGAAGAAAGCGCTGAGGATCAGCCTGCCTCAGACCCCGCGGGGCCGCGGGCACCGCGTCCGCGCTGTCCGGGCGCACCGCGAACTCGCATCTCGCGCCCATGTAGCCGGGCGCGCAGGCGCAGACGAGGCCGGAGAAGTGGGCGTAGCAACGGCCTCCGTGCGCGCAGGGGCGGGAGGCGCAGGGGTCGGCGCGTTCCCGACAGTCGCGCCCGCCGAAGCCCAGCGCGCACGAGCAGCGGCGCGCGCCACCGCCCTCCACGCACGTGCCGCCGTTGGCACAGGCGCGGCCGGCGCAGTCGTCCAGGTCGTGCTCGCAGCGCGGCCCGGCGAATCCTGCGCGACAGCGGCAGCGCAGCGCATGGCCCAGGTCCAGGCAGAGGCCGCCTGCGGGGAAACGGGGTCAGCGCCAACCGATCACCCGCACCCCACACCCCCTTGGGTCCTTTCCACTGTTGGACCATCCTCTAGAAGTTCCCGGTCTGGATAGCTAAAGAGCCACGTCTTTGAGCCAGCTGGCTCTCATCCATGGCTTTTTAAAACTTTGAACAGGTCTCAGTATGTGGCTAGCTCGGAACATGGGGTCCTCCTGCATTCTCCTACGGGCTGGGGTCACGGGCGCAGGCCGTCATGCAAGGCTGTCATGGCCCGAACCTCGTCTTTTTCCCACTCCTTTCTCCCCCGCCCACCCTCTGTTCCTCCACGTCTCTCTCTCCTAACGCTCTTTTCTCCCGGAAGCCCTCTGACTTTTGGAGCTGCTGTGCCCTGTGCCCTCATCCAGCCCTGCCTGGGGAAAGGGCATTGTCTAGTACAGCCTCTTCTGTCACTCAGTCCAAATGAAACAATTAGCCCAGGCTAGCTCCGACTGTATGGTCCTCTGGCCTGGGCCTTCACAGTGCTAGACTACATGTTCAAGTGGAAACACTATTTCAAACTCACTGTATCTACCAGGGTCTTTACATTCACGAACTTATTTAACCCTTTGGGGGGGTTTGTTGTTCTGTTAGTACCAAAGACACCTTCTACCACCATCCCAGCGCGTGACAGGGCCTGCCCGTCCACTCGTGAACCACAACAGGGATTTTGCCTTCTCTCTCTCTCTCTCTCTCTCTCTCTCTCTCTCTCTCTCTCTCTCCTAAATCCCCAACGCCTAAATTAACGTCTGACAGGCTGTAAAAGCTTAGTAAAGACCCCCTGAGATGAATACTCTTCCTGTTACACAGAACAGGCTGAGCAGAGGAAGGGGTCATGGCCCCAGGACTTAGGGCACACAGGACAGACAGACAGACTGCGCTCCCACCCAGGACATCTGAGCCCTGAGCCCTGCAGAGACCCCGCCCCCACCCCTGGCCATTCCCCACCTCACCATTCTGACACGGCCGCAGGCTGCAGCGGTCCACCCTCTTCTCACAGTTAGAGCCTTGGAAACCAGGCGGGCAATGACAGACATAGGCAGAGTCGGGATCTTCACCGCCAACACACAAGCCGCCATTGAAGCAGGGTCCATCTGCGCATGTCACCCCGCTCACCTCACACCGAAGCCCGTAGAATCCCCGGGGACAGGCACATTCAAAGGAGCCCGGGGTTTCCTGAACAGAGAGACAAGCTGGCGTTGGGCAAGAGACTCCTTGGAGCCAAACCCCTTTCTTCCTTCTCCATTAAGGGTGGCTTCGTTCAAGCCCAAGCCCCACCCCGCGTGCGGGATTTCCCCCAGCAGAGCGGCTCACACGCCCTTCAATCTATTCCATGCTGCCATTTCTACGCATGAAGTCCTACAGTGGGTGAGGCTCTGGATGCCTAGAAAGCTGTTCCCACCACAACTGAGCCTACCATATGACACCTCCCTGCCCTGTCCACCCATACACACACACACACACACACACACACACACCTCACTCCCCCCGCAAGAGCAATTTTAAGACAGGTCTCTGTCCCCAGAGGCCAGGATGGCGTGGAACTCAGGAGCCCCAGTGTCCCAAGTGCTGGGGTTACAACAGTGAGCCACACCACACCTACCACCACGAAAGCGGCTTTCCTGCCCCATCCCCCACCCGAAGACGAGACTCGGCACCGTGCATGTGTGAGGCCTGAGGTCGAACTCTGAGCTATGGTCCCGACTTCCCCACTAAGCTCCTTAGTGTGCGTGGGATTGAACCCTGGGCCTCTCTGAGGTTAAGAAAGTGCTTGACTCCAGAGCCAGGACCCCAGACCCTCACTGGTGGACAAGTGCTTTATCGCTGAGCCACGCCCCCAGCTCCTTATTGCAGGATTCTAGGCAGGCGGGCCCTCTGCTGAGCCAGTCCCCAGCCCCTCACTGGTAAACTCTAGGCAGGGGCGCTTACCACTGAACTCCAGCCCAGCGAGGGAGATACACCGAGCTGAGCTCCCTTTCATTCGCAGGCTCTCTCTGTAGCTTGAGTCTCGCTCCTCGGCTCGCCTGGCCTGCCCTCTCTAGTTGCCCCGTGTTTGCTCGACCCAGGGGGGTCCGCCCGCCCTCAGGAAGCTCAGCCTGATGCCCTCACTTTCCATGCGTGCCCCATCCTACACCTTTCAACTCACAGACACCCCACGGGCACCACTATTAATGCCGCTCACACACCTTGTGGATTTACTGTTTGCTCTTCAACACCATCTCGTACCCTAATCCTACTCTAAGGCCCAAGATGCAGGCAGGACAGCCCGCCTCCAGGAAGGTGTCCCCGACAGTTGTTCCCTGTGTTACAGAGCCAGGGGTGGGGTGGGCAGCTGGGGGCCTGGGGGAGGCAGCGTGCTGGAACTCACAGGGTAAAGTTCTAATCGGCCATGGTGACACAGACCTGTAATCCTAGCACTCAAGGTGGCTACGGCGGAAAAATTAGTAATTCTAGGCCAGCCTTTGTTACTCAGAGTTCCAGTGAGGGTTTTATATTGTCCAAATCTATCTCAAAGAAAGCAGTGTGGGTGTGCTTGCCAGACATGGCAGCACACCCCTTTAATCCCAGTGTTCACGAGACTAGATAGTTCTACGGGAGTTCGAGACCAGCCTGGGCTACATAGTGAGCTCAAGTCCAGCCAGGGCTACACCGTGAGACCCTGGGGTATGAAGGGACTGCCCAGAAGACAGTTCAGTAGCTAAATGATTTCTGTGCGAACACGAGGCCCTGAGATCAGATCCCTAACACCCACGTAGAAGCCGGCTTGGCGATGTACACCTGCAATCTCAGTCATGCTAAAGGAGTAAAGACAGACAGATTGACCAGACAGGACAGCCGGACTGGCCAGCTCTAGGCTCAGTGAGAGTCCCTGTCTCAAAAATTAATTGGAAGGCCGGGCGTGGTGGTGCACACCTGTAATCCCAGCACTTGGGAGGCAGAGGCAGGCGGATTTCTGAGTTCGAGGCCAGCCTGGTCTACAGAGTGAGTTCCAGGACAGCCAGGACTACACAGAGAAACCCTGTCTCGAAAAACCAAAAACAAACAAACAAACAAACAAAAATTAATTGGAGCTCGATAAAGACACTGGTGCCTACGTCTGGTCTCCACATGTGCACGCATGTGCACTCATGTAGACACACACACACACACACACACACACACGTAATTAAGATACTGACACTACAGCTGCCCCCATTGGCACATGGGTTTCCGTCACAGGATCCAGGCCCAGGTAAAAGGCACCCAGTGCTGGCAGGACCAGGAACCCTGGAGTTCAGGCAGCTACTGGTGGAGACAGGGATCGTGCAGAGGGGTCCAGTCCAGCCCTCCAGGCAGTGGCATTCATCCGGCTCTTCACAGTAGCCGTGCTCGGGGCTGCAGCCCGCTCGACATATCGCTGCAGGAAGCAGAGGAGAAGGTGTGAATGCTAGAGCAGGTTGGGATCCAGGGCCCTCAGTTCCCTAAAGGAGATCGATGGGGTGTGAGAAGGGAGAGCCCGACACACACAGGGACTCACGCGGGGCTTCGCACTCGTCTGGGAATGGCGTGCAGGGCCGCAGTCCCGGGCCACACCGCGAGGGGGTGCTGCGCGAGCGGCACCGGCGCGCGCAGGCGACCCCGACGGCGGGCGGCTCGCAGCGCGCCCGGTATGAGAAGTGCAGCTCCCATGTGCCCGTGCGCTGCACATCGCGGGCCCACGGGCCCCCAGCTGCCAGGCGTCTGCGGCCGGCCACACGTGCTAGCAGGTTCCAGGCAGGCCCTGCGGGGAGAATGTAGAGCACTGGGATTCATTTCAGGTCATCTGCACCCCTCTGGGAGTTGCTTGTGGATAGGTAAAGAGTAGAAGCTCTCCTTAGCATCGCACTCGTCTGGGAATGGCGTGCAGGGCCTCAGTCGGGAGGCAGAGGCAGGTGGATTTCTGAGTTCGAGGCAAGCCTGCCCTCCCCTTAATGCATCTAGGGACCTGCAGGTCGTATCTAGTGTTAAGGTAACAGGTTTCTCAGAAGCCAAATTACTCCTGGATTTGCCCCCAAGATGTTTGAATATTAAAATGGGAGACTTCTAACGTCTTGTGACGTCTAGTGACATCAATGTCTACGGACAGGATCTCCAAACGTGAACTCATAGCGCCCCCTCAAGGTCTTATGCGTAGTGGCACCACTCATGCCTGTAATCCCAGCAAAAACCTCAAAAAGAGCAAAGGGTTAAGCCAGATGGACTGCCCGACGCCTAGCACCAAAGGAAGAGCCTTATCCAGAAAGCTAAAATGAGACAACCAGCCTCAAAGTGGTGGTTCACGCTCATAACACCAGTGCTCAGGAAGCTGAGGCAGGAGAACTGTGAATTCAAGGACAGCCTGGGCTACACAGCAAGTTCAGGGCCTGTCTATAATATGGGACACCCTGTTTCAAGAAAAAGACTTAAATTTTAGGTGCAGCATCGTGGGAGCAATTCCCGTAATCTGAGTATTTGGGAAATGATGGGAAGGGGCAGAAATACAAGACCCGCTTCAGTTACATGGGCATTTTGAAGCCAGCCTGGGCTACAGGAGACACGGTTTCCAATACAAAAATCAGGACCACCGAGATGGCTCAGCAGGATCGAGTGTCCCAGGAATCTACCAGGGAGGGGCTAGGACTGAGGCTCAGTGACAGTCTTGCATAGCCTGGGGCGTTCTCCATTACATCAGAGAAGATACAATGAATGGCCGGGCAGTGCTGGCGCACGCCTTTAATCCCAGCACTCTGGGAGGCAGAGGCAGGTGGATTTCTGAGTTCGAGGCCAGCCCGGTCTACAGAGTGAGTTCCAGGACAGCCAGGGCTACACAGAGAAACCCTGTCTCGAAAAGCCAAGCCAAACCAATCAAACAAACAAACAAAAAAAGACGCAATGAGTGGCTTTGGGAGCCCTTTGGATGTCTGGTGTTTGGATCGGAGATGCTCAGCCTATACCAGGACACGCTCTTTACATTGCTACCACCAGGACCTTTAAAATGTATTTCTTTGTATTCATGTGTGTGCTTTGCTTGTGTGCCTGTAAGCCGCACACAATAGAAAAACAAAGGACCCTCTAGAACTCGAGTCATGAATGGGAGTCACCCCAAGGGGGCACAGACCTGACCCCGGTGCCCCCACAAGAGCAGCAAGCACTCCCTCGGGACGCTTCTATACCCACATTGCCCACAGCTTTGGAGCCACTAGCCTAGCACCACATCCCGGGAGCTATGATGACATCATATGCCCAGCAGGAATGCTCCACTCTAGAGGCAGCCCCACGATCTGTCCCGAACCCCACACTGTGAGGCTGCAGACACTCACCTCCAGCACGCTCTAACAGCTGCTCTCTCCACGTTTCAATGACGAGGGAGAAGGTGCCCTGTTGGACAGAGAAGGGAGAGGGGGAGGAAGGGAAGCCAGGGGTCAGGGAAGGCCAGAACTCAGCGTGGAGTCTGAGGACTGAGCGGTGGGGCATTCCCAGAGGGAGCTGCCCGGGAGCCAGCAGCATTTTGGTCTCATTCCAGATACTCCTTTGTGCCAGGTGTGTGTGCACAGACCTGTAGTCGCAGCAGCACTGGGGCGGTTGAGGCAGGAGGGTTTCAAATACGAGGTCAGTGTGGGGTATCTAACAAGACCCTGTCCAAAAGGATGTGCCAGGGTGTCCTAGTGGTCCTAGTGGTAGCAATGTAAAGAGTGTGTCCAGGTGAGGAAATTGAATATGGAAAAAGTGCCCAAAGATGTCTATATTTCGTATACGCGCCCCCCCCCCGTCCTTTTTGAGATCTGCGGGGTACAGGGAAAGGCACCAGAATTCAGTAAGTGACCTGATGTCCCAACCAGAAGAACTAAGGTTGAAAACATGAGAGATTAGGTGATCTCAGGAACGTGGCTGGGAGGAGCCCCAGGTCCAAGAGATCTATAAGAAAGACAAAGGTCCCAAATTCAGCTTGCACCCCTGTGATCCCAGCACTTGGGAGACGGGAGTGAGTGGAGGCAGGAGGATCAGGAATTCAAGACCACATCCGGCGCCAGAGTGAACTCAGAGACAGCCAGGTTTGTCTCTAGTGGTATAAAACAAAATACAAACAAGAACAACAAAACAGCATGGGAAGGTGATGCACTGGTTAAAAAGCACTTAGTTCAACCCCTGGGTCCCACACGGTAAATAAAGGACAGAACTGAAATTGTCCACATATCGCTGTAGTGTATTCATGAGTATCACACACACACACACACACATACACACACACACACACACACACACACACACACACACACACACACACCACATAACCAACCAACCAAAACCACAAAAAGATGAGAAGTCCAGTTTTTAGACATCCCTGAGAAGGGTAGCTGGGGGTGGGGGGGGTGGGGGGCAGGTAGTTAAGGCTCTGGGGCACGGGATGGTGTCGGGAGCTGGGGGACAGAAAGAAGTGGAGGTTGGGCTCACCGGCCAGGCATCGCGGAAGGGCACACGTACGAGGCCATCGGGCAGCGGCAGGGCAGCCGCCGCTGGCTCTCCGGGGTGCTCCGTGTAGACCCGACCGCTCGTGCTCAGTGCTGCGCCCAGGGCGCACAGGGACTCGGTGGCCTCCTGGGAGACTCCCGGCTTCAGGCAGACCCTGAAGAAGAGGCGGCAAGGGCCTCGGGCGTTGCAGGGGGAGCGTGGGTTCCCGGGGCCTGGCCCTGGCCCGAAAGAATGAATTTGTAGCTCGAAGACACCGGCTGGCAGTGCCTGGGACAGAGAGGGCCACAAGGTTAAGGGACCTCAGGGACCTAGGTATCGGTCTGCCCCACGAAAGGGGGGCCTCTAAGGCCTCTGGGTCTCAGCCCGACCCCATCTGCTCCTTTCCTTTCTGAATCCCGCCGAATCTGACCTGGGGAAGGAGAATAGCCAGGATCAGCGTCTGGGGAAGCGGAGACACCAGCAGAGAGACCATTGCTTTTGAGGACAGGCCGGGGAGATAGTCTCTGGAGTCGCAGCTGCGGGATCCCGGAGCCTTATATCTGAGGGGACGCCCCGCCCCCTCAGGCCAGTCTCCGGGCTACCGACCGAGAGAGGGGTCGCAGGGAAAGGGACACAGTAACTCTATGTGGGCGACTTGGTGAGGTTCGTCCTGTGTGTGATTGCATGCGCCAATCTGAAAGTGACTGGGGTTAATGAGCCTCTGTGTGCCTGAGTGGTACAGGTAAGGCCCACTGAACTGAGTGTGTGTGTGTGTGTGTGTGTGTGTGTGTGTTGGGGGGGAGGTAGTGTGGTATATGGCTTGACCAGTGTAAACAGTTAACACGGTTGCGAGGTTATAAAGAATTCTGAGTCTGTGTGTACTGAAAGGGAGAACGGAAATACAGGGGACTTTACTGTGGCCGCACGCTTTCCTCTCTATCACGTATGTACATATGTGAGGTCCTGTCCCCTGTGGAGGACCCTATAAACCCGTGAGTGCGGGGAATGTGTCTCCAGCGGGCTGTGTGAGGTTACAAGTAAGCGTGTGTTTCGGAGACCCACAGACGAGGCGGTGGGAGAATGAATGACTCCTGGGTCCTTTGTGTGGGCCCCTGTGTGTTTGTGGAAGGCCTCTCGTATGTATACATGCGTGTTTCCCCTTCTTAAAACAAAGCCACCCTCCCAGAAGCCGGCATAGCCACCAGACGCCAGGCTAAGGAGCCTCGGCTCAGAGGGGCCTCCCAGCTGTATGTAAATGTCGCCATCTGCCGGGCGGCCGTGCCCCTCCCCCTTGGGCCGCAGCTGGGCCTCCCATTTGGGCTCAGGAAGGTGTGAGGGGCAAACGGGCAGGAAATTAGTCTTGAGGCACCAGGGGCCCACTCTCCACCACCCCAGATGAATGTAGCCGCCCATCCCACCCCCACGGGGGCGGGACGTCGCAGGATCCAGGCAAGTCAAACAACTTAGGCGCAGATGCCCAGGCCCTGGTCCTGGAGTGCTGGTGTGAGAGGCTAAGCCAGGCTGCTTAAACAGAGGAAGACTACACCCAGCCCTAGTGAGTACTAAGTTAATACTCAGAGCTAATAATTACAGGGGAAAGACAAGTTGCACCTATATCCACCTCTGCCTTGTAGAGGGGAGGCGGCTATCGTCCCACTAAATGATTAGCAGAGAACGAGGCAGACCTGTAATCCCAGCACTGCAGAAGCAGGACAACCAGGAGAAAGGCCAGCCTGGACAACATAGAACTTTCTTCTCAAAAGCAATACATAAACACACCTCAAGACCTCACCACACCTGGTTTTGCTTCTAGCACAAGGCAAGGTGGTATTTCCAGAATTCGGAATCACGGATAAAGCAGACTTTAAGGGGTTTCTGAAAGTCTTCCTAGCTGTTTAGGACTTTCTGTTATACACAGAGACGGGGGCGAGAGGAGGGTCCTGGGGAAGAATGCATTGTGAACAGCAAATGCAGAGGCCCTGGAACGGCCGGGCCTGCCCGACCAGCCGTGCCAGCGGCTTCTGTCTCATTCCCTTCTGGGCTCTGCCGTCACACGCCTTCCCCAGAGGCCTTCTAGTTCATTCCATCCGGTCTAAAA
Source organism: Apodemus agrarius (assembly GCA_964023405.1). Classification (NCBI taxonomy): domain Eukaryota; kingdom Metazoa; phylum Chordata; class Mammalia; order Rodentia; family Muridae; genus Apodemus; species Apodemus agrarius. The sequence continues at coordinate 18,113,267 of OZ030005.1, forward strand.
CAACATCTTCCAGTTGGTGAGATGGCTTAGCCAAGGCACTTACTGCCAAGCCTGCGGCCTGTTTTATCCGAGAACCCCCATGAGGAACTGCCCCCAAACGCTGTTCTGTCTGACCCTATGTTCATGCCCAGCCTACCGCACACATACAAAAATGTAAAATAAAGCCGGGTGGTGGTGGTGCACGCCTGTAATCCCAGCACTTGGGGAGGCAGAGGCAGGCAGATTTCTGAGTTCAAGGCCAGCCTGGTCTACAAAGTGAGTTCCAGGACAGCCAGGGCCACACAGAGAAACCCTGTCTCAAAAAAACCAAATACAAAACAAACAAACAAAAAGACCTGTCCCAAGAGTTGGAGTGGTGGGACCTGGGAATTCTGCTCTCACCGCTGGGTGTGAGGAGGAGACATGATAGCCCCCAGAGCTCAGGGCATTTGAGTTTAATCATATGAGCATTGTCTCGGGGCTTCTGCACCTATGCTCAAGTCTCTCCTCCAGGGTGGGTGACAGGAGACTGGGCTGAGGGTGCAGACTTAAGTCACATTTCAAATCCATTCTAGAAGAGTGTCAGGGCACACGGCTGTAACTCAAGGCAGAGGCAGGAGGATCGCTCAAGTTCAAAGCCAATTTGAGCTACATAGCAAGACCTCTTCAAACACAAGGTCCCCTCAGAGGGCTCTGAGGGACAGAGTATGTGTCCCATGACTTCAAAACTCAAGTTCCCTCCACCCACAACTCACCCCACCCCACCCAGGAGCCTACTTCCTATACCAAGCTTTGGTCCACTGTTGCTCTTTTAATCCCAGCACCGGAGGGAGAGGCAGGCAGTTCTGTGAGCTGGAGTCCAACCCAGTCCACACAAAGAATTCTAGGCAGCAAGTTAAACAGTGAAACCCTGTCTTGGGAGAAGAAAGAAAAAAGGAGGAAAATCCTTAAAATATGTCGGGTGCACGTGCCTGGATTGCCCAGGGCTCCAGGCTGGGAGTTTTAATGTTAGTTGAATTCTTTGTATAGTGTCTTGCTACATAACCCGTTCTGCTTCAAATTTGTCAGTTCTCCTGTGTCCTAAATGCTGAAATTACAGCCCTGTGGCACGCCAGCCCTTCCCTCTGTGGGACCACCAAAGGCATTTTAAACAGTCTAGAATATGGTCTCATCTGACCCGTGGCTTCAAACTGCCTGAAAGCATTTATTTACTTTTTGTTGTTTTACTCAGGCTAATATGAGGTGCTGGCTGGAGCAGAGAGGCTTGGGTGAGAGACAAAGCAGAGACTTCATCCTGCTTCAGACAGGAAGAAACTAAGAGTCTTAAGTACCCCACCTTGCCGAAGGTTTGCGTGGCTACTACACAAGGACCGATCAATTTGGTAAGGACTGTTTTGGGTGGGCTGGAGAGATGGCTCAGCAGTCAAGAACACTGCCTGTACTTGCAGAGGACACAGGTTCAATTCCCAGCACCCACACGGCAGCTCCCTCCCAACCTTGGGGGACTCAGTGCTCTCTTAAGCCTCCATGAGTGCATTGATAAAGCACCTATACACATACTATAAACAAGGGTGGACTATCACTGGGGCTGGAGAGATGGCTTAGGTCAAGAACACTGGCTCCTGTTCCAGAGGACCTGGGTTCAATTCCCAGCACCCACATGGTGGCTCACAACTGTCTGTAACTCCAGGTCTAGGGGATCCAGTGCCCTCACACACACAGGCAAAACACAAATAAATATAAATAAAAATAAATTAATAAAACCCTATTAGTTAGGCCGGGCGGTGGTGGCGCACACCTTTAATCCCAGCACTTGGGAGGCGGAGGCAGGCAGATTTCTGAGTTTGAGGCCAGCCTGGTCTACAGAGTGAGTTCCAGGACAGCCGGAGCTACACAGAGAAACCCTGTCTCGAAAAACCAAAAAAACAAAAAACAAAAAGCAAAACAAAACCTATTAGTTGCCGGGCGGTGGTGGCGCACACCTTTAATCCCAGCACTTGGGAGGCAGAGGCAGGTGGACTTCTGGGTTCGAGGCCAGCCTGGTCTACAGAGTGAGTTCCAGGACAGCCAGGGCTATACAGAGAAACCCTGTCTCAAAAAACCAAAACCAAACCAAACCAAACCAAACCAAACCTATTAGTTTATAGATATAGAAAGTGACCTTAGAGAGGCTAAGTAGCAGCCTGTAAGAAACGAGACCTTGGATTTGAACTCACAACCGGAACTTGCATGCTGAAATGCCACAAAGCTATGCTTTTCTTTTTCTTTCTTTCCTTTTTTTTTTTTTTTTTTTTTTTTTTTTTTTTTTTTGTTTTTCGAGACAGGGTTTCTCTGTGTAGCCCTGGCTGTCCTGGAACTCACTCTGTAGACCAGGCTGGCCTCGAACTCAGAAATCCGCCTGCCTCTGCCTCCCGAGTGCTGGGACTACAGGCGTGCGCCACCACGGCCCGGCAAGCTATGCTTTTCAAAGCAGAAGCTAGCAGGCATGCCTGACAGTTAAATTTCAGAGGCTGGGGATACGGCTCAGCAGGTAGAGAAGGTGCTTCTTAGCATAAAGTGGACTGCACTACACCAACCAGATACAGTGACGCAGGCCTGTAACCTTGGTGGCCAGGAGCTCATCCTTTGCTACATGGTTACTCCAAAACCAGCACGGGGCTACACACCAAACCACCCAACTCAGAAACCAGAACGAAGGCTCAGGGTAAAAGGCCTCAGTAATGTCTGGAGTTCTGATCTCACACACTAGAGGACAGGCTCCCAAGTTGTCTTCTGACTTCTAAGCACGCACACACGCCCAAGGCGAGAGAAATGCAGATTAGGGCAGGGCTCACTGGAAGGGCCTGCTGGGCATGCTCTAGGGGATATGTCCCAACCCTAGTTCCACAGAGATAATGAAAAATAAAACCAGAGGAATCTTTTGTTTTAAACCTTGATTTCTAGTGGAGGACAGCACACATGCCTCCAATCCCAGAGATTTAGGACGAACCCTTTAAGACTAGGAATTCCAAGGTAGCCTGAGCTATGTAAGAACTAGTCTCTAAAAGAAGAAAAAATACTGGGCCATGGTGGTAAACGCCTTTAATCCCAGCACTTGGAAGGCAGAGGCAGGTGGATCTCCTGAGATCAAGGCCAGCCAGCTCTACCCAGTGAGGCCATGTCTCCGAAAAGAAAAAGCAATCCAGATTTCTGGCTTGTATGAGGTGTGGACGACCGAACAGCTCCAGAGCCACATTCCCAAGGAGCCACACACAGCAGCTGGGCCAACAGCCTTGAGGGGCTCCCAGAGGCCATCCTTCTCTTTATTTCCACAGCACACAGGAGTCCAGAGCCAGAAAGAGGAAGGGGGAGAGAGAAAGAGAGAGAGAGAGAGGCTTTTCTCTGCATAGAGTATATGGGAAGACATGTGCAGCAGAAACCCAGCTTTTCAGTTTCGGGCGCAGGAGCCCCACTCCAGAGGCACTCATGGTACCCAGCCGAGTGGTGGTGCTCAGTCACGGTGAATGATGACCGAATCCAAGACCTCACCCCAGTGCCCCATCTGGACTCTGGACACAGGCACTGTGGCATCTGGGACTTGCTTTATTGGACACATAGCTGTCCAAACCTTGCTCTGTGAGGGCTGGGGCCCAAGGCCGAGGCACCAAGTCTCTGAGGAAGCCTAGTAGTCAGGGCTGCTTGGATCGAGGCCACAGACGGCTGGCGAGGGAGCCGAAGAAGAGGCCCTGCTTGTTGGACTTGGAGAGCTCGGCCAGGCGCTGCTGCTCCTCCTAGGGTAGAGACAGAAAAAGACAAGGGTCAACTCAGGAGCCTGCCTGCCATTACACTTGGGCCCACATTAAATCCAGACCCTGGAAAGAGAAGCTCTGAGCCCCAGGGGTGCAGGACGAACATGCATGAGACGCTGTTATCCCTGACACACTCAAAAACAATTAAAGTCAAATGCTGCCAACCAGTATCGTCAGGGGAGTGACGCACCACCAGTAAACGTAGCATTCAGAAGACAGAGGCAGGGAGATTGGGAGTTCAAGGCCAGCCTGACCTATATGAGATGTTGTCTCAAAAAGAAAACCAACAAAACACCTTTTCTCCAGACCCCGAGGCCATGTGTCCACAGGTGTCCACAGCTCTAAGTGCACAGTCACCAGGAAAGGTCCCGGGACCACCCGAGGCCATGAGGACTTAGCTTAAGTGCTGCCGATTTTCTGCCTCCTTCCAGCCCCTGCTGCAAAGTCCTCGGACAGCCCTCAGGGCAGACTGTGAGAGAGCTCCACACGAGAGGCCAAGGGGACAGGCTGAGTCTGGGCACCCACCTCTTTTGGGAGCCTCAAAAGTACCCAGTAGGGACTAGAGCCTGACCTGCTCGAGCCTGCTCTGTCGCTGTTTGAAAGCCTCCAATGGGTCGTCCTCTAGGGCATAGTGCTCCAGCACAGTCCGGACGTCCTCCACTTGGTTCAGTGCGATGGCTGTAGCACAACAGGTAAGGGGTACTAGTTAGCCAGGCCTCAGCAGGACCCAGGGTGAGGGTCAGCAGGCTGAGAGAGGGGTTCCTCCAAACATGCCCAAATAGCCCCTGAGAAGTGCCTGGATACTCCAGAAAGTTCCAGAAGGCTCCAGGATATCATAGGTCTCCCCTAATTGTTCACTTTTACACTAAAGACAAGCCAAAATCAAGGGTCTGCCATTGTCTTCAGGGTCAAGGGCTCTGGACCAGACACTAGGGTAAGTCTCACTCTTGAGGAAAGCGGACAGGTCCAGCAAGACCCGGTCATCTGAGTTGCCATCCCAGGGCCGCAGGGCGACACCGTTGAAGGGCTGTAGGCGGAAAGCTTCCTTCTTGCAGTCCACGACTACTACTCGGGCTGGGTCCCGATTCAGACATGAGATGTCCTGGAAGTGAGTGTGACAGATCAGGGCATCAGCTCCCCTCCCTGAGACCACAGAGGGACACAGACACAGCATCATACACTTGAGGATATGGCTTGCAAAGTCTCCCAAATACAGGTTATGGAGGGTAACCTCAGGTTTCTGGTCACATGGACACCTACGCCGGGGTCTCTGGAGAGAACGTGGCTCTGTCTGGGGGGTTCAACTGACACCCCACGTCTGCAACAGGCTGCACCTAGTCTCACCACAAGCCAGCAACTACGGACAGGCTTCTGTCAGAGCTTGAGTGTATACCATACAATGGCACGAACCCGAGTCACCAGGACATAAGGGAGAACCTATCAAACTCATATCTAATAAGGGCCGGTCAGCATGTCTAAATGCTTGGCTAGCCGCAGAAACAGTTTCTGTGACAGTCCCAAGCACAGCCTCATGGCGCCACTTACAGCTCCAGAAGCAAGTCTGCACCCCCACCCCTATCCAACCTGGAGAAAGCACTACGTCAGAAGGAGCAAAGCCCTTTCTCTCAGCAGTATAATCTACCCCAGTGGCCCACCGTGACCCCCACATGGCACCTTCACATGATGTCCCTCCATATATCTGGTGGCATCCCGGAACAGACGGTAGGAGATGAAGCCGTGGGGGTCCACACTGTCAATGAGTGGGAACGCGGTCTGCAAGGATGGAGGGCGGGTGAGGCGAGGCTGGGTCCAGCCCCCGCGTCCGTCTCACCCGCCTGGGTCATTTCCGCCTCAGAGGCTCACCATGCCAGTCTCTGATGTAAAGATGACTATCTCATACAGCGGGGCAAGCTGCTGGAACAAGGTCTCGATGCCTGGGCGCTTCTTAAACCTCCAGCCGGTGGCCAGCTGCAGGGGCAGTAAGAAGGGTCAAGACCCCGCCTGAGGGTCCCAGAGGCAGGCATCCGTCCTCTCCTGGGGGTGAGGAGCATATGGCCGGGCCTCGCTCCTGTGGCACATCTACTCTGAGCCAAGGCCAATTCCTGTTTGTCAACCTAAAGTAGGTACCAAAGGACGCAAGGCAGCAGGGAGAACACATGGCAGTGGGCTGACCCGGCCCCCCCACACCCCACCCCACCCCGTCCCAGGATCCCAACACACTGCCTTCTGCAGGACACACCGACCACTCTGGATGCAGGAGGACCCCAGTGAGCTCCAGGACCAGTGTGTAAGGTGGCTGGTAGTAGGGCTCCCGCAGAGGGTCTGGGAGAAGGCAGGGACTGGTGGGCTCAATGATCATCTGCAGGAGAGAATAGGCCCTCAGTCAGCCGCAGGGCTGAGCATGGGGACGGGGCTGGGCCCAGCCCCTCTGCCTGCCCACTCACCTGTCTGTAGTCTTTGAAGTATTTGTATGTTCGGCGCAACTGCTGAAGCAGAATTGGATCTAAAACACCAGGCACAGAGGATTCCAAAGTGAGCCACTGCTCCACCTCCAGGACACAGGGGCTTATTTTTATTATTTCTTTACTTACAGAACAAACAAATCTCTTAAAGAAAACTGAGAAAAACCGGGTGGTGGTGGCGCACGCCTGTAATCCCAGCACTGTGGGAGGCAGAGGCAGGCGGATTTGAGTTTGAGGCCAGCCTGATCTACAGAGTGAGTTCCAGGACAGCCAGGGCTATACAGAGAAACCCTATCTTGAAAAAAACAAATCCAAAAAACAAAAAAAAGGAAAATTGAGGAAAAATTCCCAAGAGTAGGAAGATTTTTAAGGGAAGAATACTTATTTTACTGTTTTGGCTTGTTTTTGCTTGGTTTGGTTTCTCAAAACAGGATTTCTCCGTGTAGCCCTGGCTGTCCTGGAACTCTGTAGGCCAGGCTGGCCTTGAACCTATATGAGGATCCTCCTTTTTCCCAAGTGTTAGGATTAAATAAAAGCATGCCTATTTTCTTTTCTTTTAAGAACTATTTATTTATTTATTTTTCTGTATATGAGTACATAGTCTCTGTCCTCAAACACACCAGAAGAGGGCATCAGATCTTATTACAGATGGTTGTGAGCCATCATGTGGTTGCTGGGAATTGAACTCAGGACTTCTGGAAGAGCAGTCAGTGCTCTTAACTGCTGAGCCATCTCTCCAGCCCAAGCATGCCTATTTTCATGGAGGTTTCTTTATTTCTTTCTTTCTTTCTTTCTTTCTTTCTTTCTTTCTTTCTTCCTTCCTTCCTTCCTTCCTTCCTTCCTTCCTTCCTTTCTTTCTTTCTTTCTTTTTTTTTTTTTTGGTTTTTCCGAGACAGGGTTTCTCTGTGTAGCCCTGGCTGTCCTGGAACTCACTCTGTAGACCAGGCTGGCCTTGAACTCAGAAATCCGCCTGCCTCTGCCTCCCAAGTGCTGGGATTACAGGCGTGCGCCACCACGCCCGGCTAAAAGTCACAATCTTAAAGCCAGTTTAAACCAGCAGGCACGCTTTAACCTCTCAAGTCTATCTGCCCAAAGCAGGTAATTTGTTTAAATTATCTGGGGAGCAGGGCATGGTGGTACAGGCCTTTAATCCCAGAAATTGGGAGAAGAGACAAGTGGATCTCTGTGGGTTTGGAATTAGCTTTGTCTACACAGTGAGCTCCAGGACAGCCAAGGCTACATAGAGACCCTGTCTCAAAAGCAAATAAAAAATAAATAAATAAAATAAAACAAAACAAAGGGGCTGACCTCTGTCCAGTTAAAAGAGCAGACTCAGCCACCTGCCTGGTGTAAACAAGGCAGTCCGTGTTTGTGTGCACACCTCCCATACAAAAGGGGCCTTTCTGACCCATCAATGTCACTTCCTCTAAGGAAGGATCAGGTAAAAACCACAACTACTCCACTATCTAATTTATCAGAAGTCCTTGACAAACTCTAGTGAGTCTGGGTGTGTGGAAAAGGAGGGGCAGGGGCACAGACTCAGAGACACATTGTTTTGGAAATGAGGCATGGGTTGGAGTAGGGAACTTAGGGAATTAAAAAAAAAAAAAAAAAAAAAAAAGAGGGTGTTATAAAAGAGTGGGGTCGAGCTGCAGATGCCCAGATCTAAGGCACAGAAGGCCTTGTGTCTGGAATGGACTGCTGACGCCCCCGCCCCCATCTGTTCCTGACCATCTGCTCTGGGGCGGAGGGCTTCTGTCTGGTCTGTCCCCTGAGCCATCTAACTGTTGCACCTCCACGGATGGGGGAGGAGTCGGTGTGTAAGGCAACAGCAGTCCTCTAAACAAATAAACAAAGTAGCAGAGGTGGGAACCCCCTCACTCACCGCTGTCGAATTCATCAGGGATCTGGGAGAGAAAAAGGAAAGGTTTGAAATGGCAGAGGCAGGACTCCAGCACATTCGCTCTGGGGGCTCCAGGCTGAGTAGGCAAAGGTCCCAAGGGAGACGGGAGAGGCTCACCCCAGACTACAAAGAGCCTGACCCAGCGGGGAGCAACCTGCCCGCACCCTTACAGGACAGACTCCTCCACCTCTGCCCTCATTCTCCTCACCTTGGTGCCATTTTCATCCACCGGGTTGTTTCCTGCAGGGGAGGGAGACAGAGACAAATGAAGGAAACTGGAGCCTAGTGGGCTGGGTCTGGAGGGGAAGGAGAGTGAGGGGTGTGGACTCCCCACTCGAGGGATTGGTGCTAGAGGCACAGCTCTTGGATAAAGGGAGAAGAGGCTGGGGCCAGGATTACAAGTTGGCTGAGGCTGAGATGGACACACAAGGGGAAGGTTAGTCTTTTGCTGCTGAGCTGGAGACAGCTTCAGGCACTGTGATAGGTTATTTCTCCACCAACACGCACCTCAGTCCCTTGACCCAGGCCCGGAACCAAGCACACTGGCCTAGCCTATTCTTCCCACCATTCCCTTAGTCCGGGATTCAGGCACCGGGAACAACCAGAGGTTAGAACTTTTAAGTACAAGGGATAGAAGGGGGACTTGTTGAATTTCAAGGTGAGAATCCTAGTTGATGGCCTTATTGAGGGAGGAGCCAGGGAATGAACTCAGTATGAGGAAAGAATGGGGCGTTTCACAGTATAAATCTGGGGGCCAACAATCAAGGGTTACGTCTCTTACCAAAAATATAGACGATGCTGACAGTCCCGCCAGCCCCAAGCAAACCAGCAATCCAGAGGGCAACTTTTTTGGCATAGCTGGGACCCTCTGAGCCTGGCTGAGGCTGAGGCTGAGGCCCCTGGGCCTTGGAGCCCCCACGGCTGGCAATCTCAGTAACCTGAGTGGAAGGGGAAGGGGAAGGGGAAGGAGGAGAGGTCATGGAGAGAAAAATAACAGAATACTCTGTCACTAAATCTGGTCCAAGTAGACTCAAGATCAAGAGCCAGGAAGCGGACATCCAGAGCAGAAAACTGTGTCCCTGTAGGGGTAAGTTCAAAGGTCGATCCCCTCAGACGGTCAAAACTAAACTGTCCAGAGAATCACAGGGGTTCAAGAGCTGAAAGGCCGGATTGCCCAAGGTCTTGGAAACAATAGGACTGCAGGGTCTGGAGCCAGGAAGAGGAGGGCAAGGAGAGTAAGGGATATGTGTGTGTGTGTGTGTGTGTGTGTTAGCATGGGATGTCAAAACTAAGGGGACAGAGGGCACCCAAGGGACAGGACGGACAGTTGATATTCGGACACCCAGAGCCCAAGATGGAGGGGTTTGAAAGAGAAGGAAGCAGGGGCAAAGAGTGGTAATCTCCAGTCTGGGACTTTGGGAACGGAAAGTCATGGACTTGGAGGTCAGAATGGCTAGGTCGAAACCGGCGACAGGCTGGATCCTTCCTGTTTCTCTCGCTCACCGATGCGATTGAAATGTCACTGGGACAGAGCCTGGGTCTCTGTCGCCCTGGGCCCCTCCCCAGTCAAGTATCACCTGAATGGTCACTGATATCAGAACAGGTGACCTCTCCCGGCACCCACGTGTTTGAGACGTGGGCTCCATGGGATGCACTTGAGGCCTCCATAATCCAGCCCTGGGGGAGCAACTATGGTCCACACAGGACGCATGGAAACATCGAAACCGCGGGCTCCGTCCCATTCAGCACCCTGAGGTGCGGTATTCCAGACTCGCCGGGCTGCGACCATACGCCCAAAACTTTAGAAAGGAGTCCTATAACCGGGCGCGGGTCCCGGCGCCGCTCACCTGCTCTGGAGTGCGGGGAGGTGGCGGCGCCAGCCGCGTGCACAGTCCCCGCGCGCCTACCCGGAGCCCGCTCCGCAAGCGCGAGAGAAGAGCCGCCGAGGCCGCCATCTTGTGCTGACGCCACGAGGCGCCGCCCACTCGCTCCCTCTCTCCCGCCCCGGCGAGGACGACGACCAATGGGATCGCCGAGGTGGTGCGTGTGGACAGGAACCCGAGAGGGACAGAAAAGCGTGGGCGTAGCACCTTGGGTGCGCTCCTAGTCCGTTTTCTCCTGGCTGTCCCCGAGCGCGAAATTGGAATACTGTCATCTGGCACCACGCCCCCCCGGGGCCCTAAGGACCGCCACCATCCAGTCGCTCGGACTTTGGCATTCACGTCCCATTGTCAGAGATGGACAGAGGCCAAAAAAGCGAGCTGAACCGGCAGCCCTCAGTTTTTCACGTGGACCGGGGTCTGAACCAGTCCCCAGATCTCTTTTTACCGGTTCCGCCGTGGTTTCTACAAAGGATTGGAGTATCTTTCCTTTACCCGGCCACTCATCTGGATTCAACCAAAGGAACATTCCATGCTGACTGATTGAGGCTTGAGAGTGATTAAGAAAGCAGTGAATCTGGGTTGCGGGAAACCACCATGAGTCTTTCCCAAGTTGTTTTCTTTTCTTTCTTTTTATTTATTTCATGTATGTGAGTATAATGTCGCTGTCTTCAGACACACCAGAAGAGGCATCGGATCCTCTTCCAGATGGCTGTGAGCCACCTTGTGGGTGCTGGGAATTGAACTCAGGACCTCTGGAAGAGCAGTCGGTGCTCTTAACCGCTGAGCTATTTCTCCAGCCCCAAGTTGTTTTCTATTTATTTGTTTGTTTGTTTATTCATTCATTTATTCACTCGTTTAAACTTTTTTTTTGTTTGTTTTTGTTTTTTCGAGACAGGGTTTCTCTGTGTAGCCCTGGCTGTCCTGGAACTCACTCTGTAGACCAGGCTGGCCTCAAACTCAGAAATCCGCCTGCCTCTGCCTCCCAAGTGCTGGGATTAAAGGCGTGCGCCACCACTGCCCGGCTTATACATTCATTTTAAATGTATGAGTGCACTGTCAGTGTGTACAACTGCATGCCAGAAGAGGGCATCATATCTCTTTATAGACTGAACTCAGGAGGAGCAGCCAGTACTCTTGTACTCTTAACCGCTGAGAAATCTCACCAGCCCCCACAAGTTATTTTCAATGGGAAAAAAGTCAGAGTTTTACATTTAACCTTTAAAAATCCAAAGTACTAAGATAGCAAAAATACAAAGTCGGCCAAGAAAAGACACACAGAATTCAGAGGTGTTATTTCTGGAGTGGCATGAAATAGATTGGGGTGCTGCTTGAATGTGCACACCTTCATGCCACAGGGCGTGGTCAGAGGAAGACTCCAAGAGTCAGTTCTCTGCTTCCACTCTATGGGTCCTGGGAATCAAAGTTCAGTCATTTGAACGAGGCTATCTCCCTCACACTTAACTTGGGTGAAAATGTCCAAGAGTAATGGTCAAACACTGCTAACATCGTGAGTCTTGCTGGCCTTATATTACTGTAACTGTGTGGAAGTCTTCATGAAATATATCTTAATTTTTAAAACTTAGTTGTTTTTTACATACAGGGTCTATGTAGCCTTCGCTGGCCTATAAAGTATGTAGACCAGAACTCATAGAGATCCCCCTGCTTCTAACTCCCTTAAGTGCTGGGACTAAAGGTGTGTACCACCTGCCTGGTTGAGGTGGTCAGAGGAGTCAAATATCTCCTTCCATTAGAGGAGTCCGGGGAAATTGAACTGAGGTCTAAGGTTTGGCAGTGGTGCCTTTATCCATAGGCCAATGCCGCCAGCTCATGTTTTGGAGACTCAGCTCAGGCTATCTATTTGTGAGACAAGACCTTCGACTCCTCATCTTCCTGCTTCCACTCCCAGGTACTGGCATTCAGGGCATATGCTACCTTACCCTGATCAATGGCATGTCTTTAATACATGGAGTATTTTATAATATGCTTCTATTTGGGCCTATCAGATATGGAAAGGAGCAAGGTACAAAGCCTTAAATTGTTAGGAAGCTCGTTCCTGACAGCACTCTTGCAGGGCTGGAGACCGAGCTCCAAGGCATGAGAATATAACTTTCCTATTCAGTATAAGTTAGCACTGTCTCAGCTCTTCCAGGAAGCCCCTGGCTGTCCTCCGGTTGCTTCTGGCACTTGCGGGCTCTCTACTGGACACAGATCCCTCGACCCACCCTCGTCTTTGAGCTTACCAAGTTTAACTGAGGTCCTACTTGCTGGGGACTAATCTCAGACTCATATTCTATCTCCAGACCAGGCATCTTTTTGTAAGTCTTGATTTACTAAGGAGAGTAAAGGCATGTGGAGGTCAGAGGTCAACCTGCATAGGTCAGTTCTCTCACCACGTGGGTTCTCAGAATTGGACTCAGGCCACCAGGCGCTACCGGCTGAGCCATCTGGCTACATCTGGGTATGTGGTCTGTTAGACTCCAGCAGCCAGATTCTTCTTTTTCTAGATTTAGGTCTTGACTTACTTGTTCCCTTGTATTTCGTCCTAGGCTGGGTCAGTTCTGAATAGTCCATTCTTAATTATATTACTTTTTATATACTGGGAGGTTAAAGCCGTGGGGCCGCACCTACTTTGTAAAGCACTCTTCACTAAGCTGTGTCCCAACTGAACTGCTGAGTAGCCCTGTCCACCCCCAACCCCAACAGGGTCTTCCTATTTAGCTCTGGTTGTCCTAGAATTCACTCTGTGGACAGCACCGAGATCCACCAGCTTCTGCCTCACAAATGCTAGGACCAAAGGCCTGTGTACCACTGTGCCCTGCTCTGGAACTTTGAGACTCGGTCCTACTAGGCAGCGCTTCTTCACTGTACAGTGTAACCCTTTAATACAGTCCCTTATGTTGTGAGGACCCCCCAACCATAAAGTATTTTCATTGCTACTTCCTAACTGCAATTTTGCTAGTTATGAAACACTGTAAATATCTGACATGTGACTCCTGTCAACCCACTACCCCACCAAAAAGGTTTACTACCCTCGGGTTAAGAACCACTGCACTAGGCGGGCGTGGTGGCGCACGCCTGTAATCCCAGCACTTGGGAGGCAGAGGCAGGCGGATTTCTGAGTTCGAGGCCAGCCTGGTCTACAGAGTGAGTTCCAGGACAGCCAGGGCTACACAGAGAAACCCTGTCTCGAAAAATCCAAAAAAGAAAGAGAGAGAGAGAGAGAGAGAGAGAGAGAGAGAGAGAGAGAGAGAGAAAGAAAGGAAGGAAGAAAGAAAAAATAAGCCATGAACGTGTGATCTTCCTCCCCGAGTCTGCTAAGTAGCCTGGATGACAGGCCTGAATCAGAAGCCCAGCCCTAATCATCTTTCTCCTGTCTTCAACATCCTCTGAAGAGCCCTTTGGAGTCCCATTATATAAGAAGCGTTATTTTTCTAGATGGGGAAACTTAGTTAAAATCTGGTTATTTGCCCCAACTTAATAACCATACTTAGAGAAAACTTCGTACACACTTTTCAAACATCTCTCTTTATTGAAAGACCAAGGCAAGCTGGGGCTGCAGAAGGCGGGAGCATTCCTCACTCTGCTCTGACTCCTAGAGGATCAGGGGAGGAGGAGGACACAGAGTGCTTGCCCTGCTCGCTCCACACTCGGGTTCCAGGCTAGGCCAACAAGGCCGGAGCGGGCTGCTTGCCCCATGGCCTCACGGCACACTCGGCCTTCAGGCCTCCAGGAGCTTCCCTAGGAAGCGGAGGTTTAGGATCTTGATCTGCTGGTCCTCCAGGTCCATGCGGATGATGCCGTCCTCACCATCAATACTCAGGAGGACCCCAGTGGCCTCTCGGTCCTCACCCAGAATCACTTTCACCTGGAGGCAACAGCCAGTGTCAGGCCCAGCAGCAGCCTGTCACCCCCTCCGCTGTCCCCCCAAATGCCCCATCTCTACCTTGTTGTTCTTGGTGGGGGTGATGGGCTCCAGATGTTCACTGGAAATGCTGACCACCTTCTCACTGTCTTTCAGGTACACGGAGCACATGCCTCCCTGCAAAAGGAAGGACAGCCGGCCGGCTCAGCCTGCCTGCTCTCAATGCAGCTCAGAGCGCCCTCAGGCGCCACAGGCTGGGTGCGGCTGTGGTCTGCGGCATGAGGGTGAGCAGTTAAGGTGATGAAGGAAGTCAGTAAGATGTAACTACAGCACGTCAGAGAGAGCAAGGCATGGTGGCCCACGCTTAACCGCAGTACTCAGAGACCCGGGCAAGAGCATCTCTGGATTCCAGGCCTGTCTGCCTCATCTATACATCTTTTTTTTTGCTTGCTTCCTTTCTGTTTTGTTTTCTGGGTTTTTGTTTGTTTGGTTACTTTTTTAAGATTTATTTATTTATTTATTTTATGTATGTGAGTATACTGTCACTCTCTTCAGACACACCAGAAGAGAGTATCAGATCTCATTAGAGATGATTGTGAGTCACCATGTGGTTGCTGGGAATTGAACTCAGGTCCTCTGGAAGAGCAGTCCGTGCTCTTAACCACTGAGCCAGCTCTCCAGCCCCAGGTGGCTACTTTTTGTGGGTTTTTTTGAGACAGGGTTTCTCTGTATAGCCAGGGGCCTTGAACTCATGCCCTGCCTCTGCCTCCCGAGGGCTGGGATTATAGGCGGGCATTATCCTCCAGCTCTGGACATACTCTTACCCCTTCAGGTCTCAGCTTCAGTGTCTCCTCCAGGGATTCCTCTCTAATTCCCCAATGTTGGGTATGGCGCCTGCTCAGTCCACTCTGTTCCCCAAGCCTCCTGGGCTTCTCATCCCAATTCTGCCCACTGCCACCGGGGGGGGGGGGGGTGGGGGGGGGCACCTATCTCTCAGAATGCAAGGTGAGGTCCGGAAGGGTGGGCCTAGAGCTGCACTCCCTGGGGTCTGACCAGTCCAATCAGAACATCTACAGAGGCTTAGCAAGGTTCAAAGCCTTCATATAGAAAGCTGGGCTCCTGGGCTGGAGAGACGGCTCAGTGGTTAAGGGCACTGACTGCTCTTCCAGAGGTCCTGAGTTCAAATGCCAGCAACCACATGGTGGCTCACAACCACCTGTAATGAGATCTGATGCCCTCTTCTGGTGTGTCTGAAAACAGCAACAGTGTACTTATATATAATAAATAAATAAATCTTTAAAAAATAAAAGAAAAGAAAAGGCTGGGCTCATAAGGAAAAAAACGCAGGTGCTCTCCCCCTCCACTTTAATCAAATGCACTGAGACTTTGTTCCCCAAGCTAGGACTGACACTGAACTTTCAGGCAGCAGGCTGGGACAGCTCAGACCCCCTAAGACACAAGCTGAGACAACGGCTGCTTCCCGAAGGCTGAGACAAGACTGGGGTAGCATGTGCAAAGGCTGGGAACTCAGTGAGCCAGTGGGTCTCAGCACTCTACCGAGTCCATCATCCCAAACTGTGACACAAAGTCACCACACTCACAAGCCTGAGTTGTGAGCACACAAGGCTCAACTCCCCATCCCCTGGATTCAGACACCCCAGCCTTCGCCTGTTTGTCCATCACAGCTTACCATACACTATAGTTGTAAAGTTAAATCTAAAAGTATAAACAGTAAGTTGGGGATATAGCTCAGTAGTAGGCACTAGCCTAGCATATGAGGCCTAGGGTTCCACCCACAGTATCA
Source organism: Apodemus agrarius (assembly GCA_964023405.1). Lineage (NCBI taxonomy): Eukaryota > Metazoa > Chordata > Mammalia > Rodentia > Muridae > Apodemus > Apodemus agrarius. The sequence continues at coordinate 18,128,948 of OZ030005.1, forward strand.
CAGATAAAAATAAGTAACTACAAAGGTTGGGGTGGGTGGGACATGTCCACCTCCTAGGACTGCACTTACCGTGACACTGCGGATGACGCCTGTCTGCCCCACTATCTGTGTGTCCAGATAGGTGTCTCGAACCTTCACCTGGATATCAGTGGTCACCCAATCGCTCGAGCTCTGCTCAATGCCCGAGCCCGGTGTGTGGGGATTGTAGCCTCCAGGAGAAGGAGCTCCAGGGGTCATTGGACTGTAGCCAACAGGGCTGGGGCTGGGACTGGCCTGGAGGAAGATGGGAATGAGTGTCTGGAACCGTCACTGGGCCTGACCAACCCAACCAGGGCCCGCCAAAGTTCACGACCTTCTCAGACATGGATACCTGATAGGCCATGGGTGACGGCGTCGGGTGGTAGCTGGCAGGGGAATGGGTGTTCTGATAGCCTGCTGGACTTGGTGCCACTTGGTGGTAGCTCTGGGGGCTGGGGCTGGGCTGGTAAGACCCCTGTGGAGAGGGGGCAGCGTAGGGGGAGAACTGGTCTGTGTTGTACCTGTAGACAGAAGAAAAGGGTGTTATTCTTTGCAGTAAGGGTTGGGAGGTGGGGCGATGGGTAGCTGCGTGCAGGGCTTTTCGGGCTCGGCCCTGATGGACTCACATGGCTGGCGTCCCTGGTGTCTGCGGGTTGTACTGTGGATTGACCTGGGGGGATGATGGGTCTGGGTAGCCGGGTGTTTGGGGATTCGGGGTTCCCCCATATGCTTGTGGGGATGGGGTGGGTTCGTCATCAAAGGCATACTCGTATTCCTCCTCAGCCCTGGTGGGGACAGAAGTCTGTGAGAAGGATGGGCGGTGACAAGTGTGACGGCGCTTGTAGATCAGCACTACAAAGCGGACCCTCGGCTGAAGCAGCTTCACTCTGACGAAGACGAGCCAGCAGAGGCTTTCCTGACACTAAAGCCATTCCACAGCTGAGTCGACAGTGCAGAGGGATGAGACCACACACGCCGCAATGTCTCCAAGCACAGCCTGGGGCACATAACCACTCATACCCTTGCCAACACAGCCCATTCTAGGCTCTCACCTGGAAGGCGTGTTGGGGTTGTTGGGGTCCCAGGCCCCACTCTGAGCAGGGGTGCGGCTGCCGTCATGCAGGGGTGTCTGTGAGCCGTAATGTGGTGTGCGGCTACCTGGATAAAGGAAAGAGGCATGGCCTTCATTCTGTCCTACCTGCTGAGCCCTCTGCCCCCCCTCCCCGCCCCCGCCCCATCCCAGCACTCTGGACGTACTCACCGTCCTGCAAAGGAGTCTGGGAGCCGTACATGGGTGTTCGGGAGCCAGAGCCATACATGGGTGTCTGAGAGCCGTACATGGGAGTCCGCCCATAGGTGGAGGTCATGCCACCTGGACGCTGGGAGTCACTGTGGACCGGAAGAGGAGAGGTGGGTGAGATGCCTCGCACCTCACGCTGCTCCTCTCCAGGCCAGTCCATCAACCCCACACTGGTTCTCTCTAAGCCTCGACTTACACCGTGGTGAGCCGCTGGCGGTCCACAGAGATGGTCTGGCAGGTAGAGTGCAGTTCTACTCGGGCCGTGGACTCTGTGGCATCCTTCACCACACCGATGTAGCCTGTAGGAATGGCAGTCAGAAGTATGGGACTTCCTCCCTCCGCCCCAACCCTGCCTGCATACGCCACGGCTCACCTTTGTAGGGTCCCTGGGAGATGCGGACAGTCTGGCCTATGAGCTCGTTGTCTCTTCGCCCTCGACCCCTGCTCATGCCACCTGGGCTTCCAAAGCCACCATGCTGACCTGTAGGATGGAGGATGTTATGGGAGTCCAGGAATTGTCTCTCTGATGCTGTGCCACAGTCGGGACATCTTCAAATGTCTATCTCCCACCTTGAGCCGCCCACGTGGGTTAGGAGCTGCCTCTACCTACTCCCTAAACCCCGGCGTCTCCTGATTCCACGCGGGCCACAAGGCGGTCAGGTCGAACAGCTAAGTCCCTTCCCCCCACTGATGTCTGAACTCTGACCCCATCTCACCTTCAGCACTCGGGTGCATAGGGCTGCTGATCCGGGGACTCATAGGAGTGAAGCCACCAACGGTTAAATTGGTCACATCCCGGGGCTGAGAGAGGGATAAGGACTAAGTAGCCAGACAGGATGCCCGTTCCCCATAATGACAGAGAGACAGGGCTGGGCTGTCTGCAGCTGCCCAGCAATCATCTCTCCTCCCAGGGACGAAGCCTCCACCTCCTAGAAGAGGAAGTGCTACCCTCTGCCCCTGTATGCCTGCCCATCAAGAGGCCTGGGTCTCCCACACCAAGATACACATCTTGACCATGACGCAGAAATATAAGTCCCCAAGTCCCGGGTAGCTGCGATCTCATCTGCAGGGCCTTGGGGTCACCTACTAGCCCTGACTTCCTTATTTTTATTAACTTTTATATAGCTCAGGCTGGCCTTGCACTTGGGATGCAGTCAAGGATAGATGACCTTAAACTAAGCAGCCTCCTGTCTCACTTCCCAACTGCTAGTCCTACAAGCATGTGCCATGGCATCTTGCTTCAGACTTCCTTTAAGATTTATTTATTATATGTAAGTACACTGTGTCTGTTTTCAGACGCTCCAGAAGGGGGCATCAGATCTCATTATGGATGGTTGTGGCTGGGAATTGAACTCAGGACCTCTCTGGACGTGCAGTCAGTCAGTGCTCTTAACCGCTGAGCCGTCTCTCCAGCCCCCAGATGTCCTTTCAATACCTAGTTCTGCACAGCTTTCCAGCCAGTCCTGCCCCAGGGCCTGAGTTCCACGATGGCTCTGTATTCCTTCATTCTGATCTCTGCTGTAACACACGCCCATCCCTCTCCCTGCCTCAACCATGAGGATCCCTGTCACCGTCTTTGCATTATACCCTCACTTCTGGGAAGAGGGGCACTCAGGAGAAATCCTAAAGCGAATGCCTGGCACCACCTCGCATTTTCCCTCAGACCTTTGTCTCAGCTCCAGGCAGGTGGAGACTTCCATCTCCTTTGAAGGTACCACAGGGTGTGTAGCACCCAACATGGACCTCACAAAAGTGACAAATGACACGAGTAGCTCAAAGTCCCAAAGAAACCTTCACCTTCCCCAAGAACTTGGCAGGAACACACTGCACAGTCCCCGCCAAGCCGGTCTTGCCATTCCTGGAGCCCTGACATTCTCACCTTTGAGCCCCCAGCCAACACCAGGTGCCGTGCCTTACAGACAAACATGCCGCCATTCTCCACCAGCTTCTTACAATGCAGGAAGGCAAAGCTGCGGTACAGATGGCGGATCTCACCCTCTCGGCCCTGGGCAGGAGAGGAGAGTCACATGCTGGGCAGGGCAGACCCACCTCAACTCTTTTGGATCCGGCCAGAGAGCAGCAGCTGACACTTACTGAATGGGGGCCATCGATGACCTTGACAATGTCCTTCACATGGATGTTGTTCTGATCCGAGTCCAGAGCCACAGCGAAGCGGTTGTCCTTTTTCTGCGTCACGGCCTGGTGCCTGACAGTCACCACCTTCCCGTGCATGTTGAGAACCTTTGGAGAGAGGGGATGCAGAGGATGAGAGGGATGGGTGATGTCAGGTCAGCTAGTCCTTCCTTGGGGTGACAACCCTCAGATCCTGAGCCCCACACAGCATCCTGACCATGAGGCAGAATCAGAGCACCACCCGCCAGGCACTAGGTCAGTCATTCCAAAGGACCCTATGGGCGGTGGGGATGTAGCTCAGGTCACAGAGTGCTGGTGTAGCATGCAGGAAGCTGCGTCCGATTGCCAGCACCACGTAAACTGACCTATGTCTATCATCGCAGCACTCAGGTGGAAGCAGGAGAGTGCTCGACCTGAGGCGGGGCGGGGGGGGGGGGCACTTCAGGAGGGGACTCTACCTTCCTGACTGGGCATAAGGGGCATGAGAGGAGGACCCACTGATTACCTACCCTTCTAAGCTTCACATACTTCCCTCTGAGAGGAATACAATCACAATGCCTCCCTTACAGTGACCCTGAGAGGTCAAGTCCTGAGCCCAGGGTCACACAGTACAGAGACAACAGAGCTGACACAGAATCAGGGTCCTAGGCACTGTGCTAATGCACGCTGAGGTGCAGAATCAGGGTCCTAGGCACTGTGCTAATGCACGCTGAGGTGCAGAATCAGGGTCCTAGGCACTGTGCTAATGCACACTGGAGTGCAGAATCAGGGTCTAGGCACTGTGCTAATGCACGCTGGAGTGCAGAATCAGGGTCCTAGGCACTGTGCTAATGCACGCTGGAGTGCAGAATCAGGGTCCTAGGCACTGTGCTAATGCACACTGGAGTGCAGAATCAGGGTCTAGGCACTGTGCTAATGCACGCTGGAGTGCAGAATCAGGGTCCTAGGCACTGTGCTAATGCACACTGGAGTGCAGAATCAGGGTCTAGGCACTGTGCTAATGCAGCTGGAGTGCAGAACCGTGGCAAAGGCAGCTCTCCCTCTCTGCAAAAGCACCAATACTGGAGCAAACATTCAACTACACAGCCGAAGAGCTCGATCTTCACCTAACTAGGTGTGACAATTGAGGCAGACAGAAAAATGACAGGCCTCTTGCTAACACTAGCACACTAACACAGACAGGCTTCAGGGAACCTTACGAGGCCTGCAGCTCTGCAGGTGCAGGCCTGGTCACCACGCTGCTCTACACCCCTGGGGATGTGGGTCTCTTGGATAGCAGTGGAACAGAAGACACACCTGGAAGGTTTCTCGCTCTAGCCGCACGATGACACCCACAGTCCGGGGATCCAGCTGCACTAGCTCACCCCACTCATGCTGGCCCCCAACATCCACACCCGAGGCCGTCTCTGAACAGAGCTGCAGGTCCCGGGGAAGCACTTTCAACTGTGGAGAGATGGTGGAAGGAGCGGTCACACCCCAGTGAATTACCTACCGGAGTCTCCGCTTGGTACCCGATGCGTCTTCCATGCTCTTCCAGGCACTTACCTCATGCATGGTGAGGTCCGAGAAAAGAATAACAAAGTTCTCTTCCACCCGCACAATGAGACCTGTGTCACCCTCAAACCGGCCAGCAATCACTTTGACATGGTCCCCCATCTTGAAGTACTTGCGAAGCTCCTGAGCTGGGAACTCAAGCATGTCCTGGGAGAGTTGGCCATGGCAACAGTAAGTACTCAAGAAAGCCACAATCACCTGGCCCACTTGGCATCACCTCAATCTCAGAAGAGACACTGGTGGACCAACTGCAGCCTGCCCACCAGCCTGAGGCCACCTGAGACACTCCTCAGGCAGCTGCCCCAGGCAGGTAGACCTTTTACCCCAAACATGGCCAACCCATGAACCATATGCACATGCCTGAGCCCAGAGACAGCATGTTGTCAAATACATGGACCTCTCTTGGGACAGTCTTTTGATGCCATTCCCTAGCCCAAGAAACTGAATACTGGCACCAATAACTCATCATACATATACATATATATACATACATATGCATACATATACATGTGCACACACACGCACACACAGCTCTGTGACTGAAGGCAGGCTCTGACCTCAGGTTACTCCACAGTCAACCCCTCAACCCAATGAGACCCACACATGCTGCTCCTCAGAAACAACAAAGACAAATCATATCTCACGACAGATCTAAGAGTCACTCAACATGTCAGGTGTGATTGGTGGATATGCTTGGCCTAGTGCGTGGCACCATTAGGAGGTGTGGCCTTGTTGGAGTAGGTGTGTCACTGTGGGCGTGGGCTTTAAGACCCTTGTGTTAGCTGCCTGGAAGTCAGTCTTCTCCAGCAGCCTTCAGATGTAGAACTCTCAGCTCTTCCTGCACCACGCCTGCCTGGATGCTGCCATGTTCCTGCCTTGATGATTATGGACTGAACCTCTGAACCTGTAAGCCAGCCCCAATTAAATGCCCTTGGTTATAATGTCTGTTTACAGTAATAAAACTCTAAGACATCAGGAAACACCCCATAACAGAGATCTATAGGTCATAAGTCGATCGTTCCCGCTAATAGAGAGGTTAGGCAGAAGGACCACAAATCCAAGGACAGCCTGAATAACTTAGCAAATGCCTGAACATTTAGCAAATTCAAACGCACCAGCTTTTTGCCAAAGCTGACAACCTGAGCTCTAACTCTGCCTCTGCTTCCTCATATACATACACAGGAATTTAAAAAAAATTATAAGCAAAAGGAGGCTTGGCATAGTGGCAAATGCCTTTAATCAGCACTTGGGAGGCAGAAGCAGGCAAATCTCTATGAACTTAAGGCCAGCTTGGTCTACATAGTGGGTTCCAGTTCAGCCAGTGCTACACAAGGAGACCCTGATTCAAATAAACAAAAGAGGGGGGGCGGGGCAACGGAGACCAGCACAATGGTTGAGTGTAAGGAGCTTAGGCCAAGTCTGTCGGCATGAGTTCAATCCCAAGTAAAGTCTGGTGAGGGAGGGAAAGACGCCGACCTCCGTTGAGCTGTGGTGTGTGTGCATGCAAAATAAGTCAGTGTAAGAAAGGGGGGTGGCACCGGACGGTGGTGGCGCACGCCTGTAATCCCAGCACTTGGGAGGCAGAGGCAGGTGGATTTCTGAGTTTGAGGCCAGCCTGGTCTACAGAGTGAGTTCCAGGACAGCCAGGGCTACATAGAGAAACCCTGTCTCAAAAAACCAAAGAAAAAAAAAAAAAAAAAGAAGGGGGTGGGGGACAAAGACTATGACTCAGTGGGAGGAGTCACCAGTGAGGGGCTAAGGGGAAGGGTCTTATCTGGCAGTCACAAAGCCCGAGTTCCATCCTGAGAACCACACATATGCACCGAAGTAGAAGGGTGAAGGAGGTGTCCCTTGGATGCACTCTCCCTCTCCTTTAAACACGGGCACATAGGTGTGTCACTGTCACACTGTTGTCCTCATACACACGACAGAGCCCAGGCCACAGCATGGGCCCACAAAGTCCCCTACAGACAGGCACAATCAGGCCTGAGACTTCAACCAAACACCTGCTTCCCTAATTACAGAAAGTAGGCCTAAATACTCAACAGACCCACTAGCACAAGGAGTCAAAAAAAGTCCAAACGTGTCCTAGTTATGGACAGCAAATGCAGCCTGAACATCTCACACAAGCGCCACACCCAGACACGCCAGCCCTGTGGTCACCTTGAGGTCCTCGTGCTTCGGCATGATGGTGATCTTGTTGCCATCCACGCTGAGGACCTTGCCCTGCAGGTTGATGAGCTCGCCCTCGCACACCTCCACATTGTCCCCAGGCTGGAAGTTGTGCTCCCGCTCCTTCCCTGAGGGAACAGTACAGGGCTGGCTGCGCATCCACTCCCAGAGCCACAGTCCTCCTCAGCAGCCGTGAGGCCAGGCCCAGATACCTGTGCTCTCAGTCACAACCTCCAGGTCGATGCCCTCAGGCTGATCTTCGAACTTCTCCAGCTCCGACAGGGTGGGCTTCACACCTTCTGTAATCTGAGGGGAGCACGTGGACAGAGGCCAGTGTCGCCATGCTGTGCTCAGAACCACAGCCTAGGACAAAGCTCTGGAGACCAGGGCTCCAGGAGGAACACAAGCTGCACCACCCCGTGAGCACTATCCACCAAGCCTTACCACAGCAGACATGGCGAAGCTCTTGAACAGGAAGCCCTTTCGGCTGTAGCGGTTCCCCTCAAAGATGAGGAAGTCACCATCAGAAGCAACATCACCCCCCAAGGACCTGGGATTCAGGGAGAGAACAGGAGATGGTAAGGACGTGTGGGCGATCCTTTCCTGGGTGGAAAAGGGCCCAGGACCCTCCAGCACATAACCTTGGTGGCTCAAATGACTTCTCACACCCCTAAGGCAAGCTAAATGAAGGGACTCCCTGGGTCACTGGAACTGGCTGCCAGCTCCATCGAGCAGGCCTTCAGGACCTGCTGCTATCCCTACCCTCAGTGGACAGCGCTGGGCATACAGCAGACTCTCAAAACTCAGATAACAAACGTTGTCCTTTGAGGGCAGGGGCAAGACTCCCTGCACGTTCATAGCTGTTCAGATGCCCCCAAGCCCTGTGACATCAGAAGTAGGACATCATTATCCAGGGAAGGTGATCTCCAGATGGCTCAGAGCAAGGCTGATGGTTATGATCCAGGCAGGCAGGAGTCAATCCTGTGTCTTAACTGCAGCTCCGACCTGTCAGGGTCCCTCACCCTGAATGTAGGTTACAAGCACCTAGCTTAAGCTCCCAGTATGGAAAATGGTGGCCGCTATGAGGAAACATTCAATGGCTGTTTCATTCAGACATCTTTGCCACATGGGGAATCTGGGCAAGTGCACTCTGCTGGGCACACTAAGGGCACACTGAGCATGGCCTAGTGGCAGAACATGTGGACAATACGCCCAATGCCCTAAGTCCCATCCTAGCACCAAACCAAAAACCTGCCTGACTACCTCACACAGCAGGCTCCAGTACAGGGCTAGAGAAAACCATGGCGCGTCTCTGTTTTGCCTGACACCAGTAACAACCTCAGCCTGTCCTAGATGTTCTCACCAGAGGCTTTTCTAAATCATCAACCTGGAAGATATCAAGACTCTCAAGGACAAGAGAAAAAACTATAAAGCTGGGACTTCTGCTCAGCGGTATTATGTTTACTTAGCATGAACAAGACCCTGCATCCAATCGATACTAAAAGAAAGAAAAGTAGAAAAATCTAAGTGTTCACACGGTGCACCTAAGTGGGAAGTGCCTAGAGACCACCAAAAGCACACTGTACCGTACGTACAACCAAGAGCCGAGCCTGGTCGGTGTGCTCACCTGATCTTCTCAGCATCGAAAAGCCTCTGTGGAGGCCGCTTGAACTTCTTCCTTTTGGCAAACCAGTCTTTCTGTGGAAGACAAGTGACACATGTGGGAGAGGTGCGGAAGGAGGGGTGGCCACCAGCAAGGCTACAGTGTTCCCCCATCAGACACCACAGCCCGAGGTACCAGGCTCATGCGGGCCTTGATGCGGTCGTAGTCGATGCGTGGGATCATCTTCAGGGAGATGGTGTTCTGGCTGGGCTCGACGTAGTCCACCTGGAGGGAAGCAGCAGGTCAGCAGGGCCCAGTCGGACTGCACTGACCCTAGCAACCTCAAGGCAAGTACCAGAGGGGCCAGAAAAGACGAAAGGACAAATATGCTTGCTCACAACTCCCAGAAGCCTCTGCCCTACCCAACACTTCTTTGCACTGGAAATGAACATATACTGCCCCCACTTGGGTATCTGAAAGTTCCCACGAACACTGGACCACAGCTTAATGACTGCTTTCTCCAAACTGCTCCCACTCCCATACCCACCCTCCCCCCTTCCCACAACTCTGCACTTTTCTGCTCAGCCACAGCCTAGAGGAATTTTCTTTCTTCTTCTTGTGTGTGTGTGTATATGTGTGTGTGTGTGTGTGTGTGTGTGTGAGAGAGAGAGAGAGAGAGAGAGGGAGAGAGAGAGAGAGAGAGAGAGAGAGAGAGAGAGAGAGAGAGAGATTGAGATTGTTTTTGAGGAAGGTTTCTCTATATAGCTCTGACTGTCCTGGAACTCTCTCTGTAGACCAGGCAGAGAAATTTCAAACTCAGAGACTCACATGCCTCCGCATCTTGAGTGCTGGGATTAAAAGTACACACCACCAACGCCTGGCAATTTCCTTATCTTTTAAAGACAGGATCTCACATAGCCCAGGCTGGCTTCAAACTCAATGAATAGCTGAAGATGCTGCTGCTGCTGCTGCACTTTGACTCTACCTCCTGAAATGGGATTATAGGCATGAACACCACACGCCTGGTTTTATGCAGGGCTGAAGATTTCAGCCAGGGCCTCCTATGGACCAGGCAAGCAGTCTACCAACTGAGCCTACAGTCCAGCCTGTCTTTCCCACCTTCTCCCCGGTGCAGGGGATTAGATCAGTCTCATGTATTCCTTTTTTTTTTTTTTTTTTTTTTTTGAGACAGGGTTTCTCTGTGTGGCCCTGGCTGTCCTGGAACTCACTGTGTAGACCAGGCTGGCCTTCAACTCAGAAATCTGCCTGCCTCTGCCTCCCAAGTGCTGGGATTACAGGCATGCGCCACCACCGCCCAGCTTAGTCTCATGAATTCCTATCAGGGGACTATTATCAGCTTAGAGACCCTGGCAGTCATTCTCAATTTATTTTCACACACCCATAAATCCTCTCAACTGTAGACTTTAAGATTCTAACCTTCCAGCCGGGCATGGTGGTGCACGCTTGTAATCCCAGCACTTGGGAGGCAGAGGCAGGCGGATTTCTGAGTTTGAGGCCAGCCTGGTCTACAGAATGAGATCCAGGACAGCCAGGACCACACAGAGAAACCCTGTCTCGAAAAGCCAAAAAAAAAAAAAGAAAAGAAAAGAAAAGAAAAGAAAAAAGAGTCTACCCTTCCCTCCTGGGGTGGGAGGGCTCCACAGTACAGCATTTGTCTAGAATCTACCAGTGGCCAGCTTGGGGTGTGGCCCAGTGGAAGAACACTTGTCAAGAATGTTTAAGGCCCTGGGTTCACCAGCCTAAGGAAATTTAGTTGCACTGCATTCCATAGAACCTTCCCCATTTCCGACCACTGAAGCCAAAGGTTTACAAGCCTTTAACCCCAGCACTCCGGAGGCAGAGGCAGAGGCAGAGGCAGGTGAAGCTCTAAAAATGTGGGACCAGCATACTCTACATAGTAGGTCCGGTCCAGCCAGAGCTGCAAAGTAAGACTCTGTCTCAACAAAACAAACAGGACCTACGATGAACCGTGAAGCCTATTATCTCAAAACTACATTCTACGTCCCCCATTTCCTGCTTTAGTTGTCTGTTTTTATCTTGTGCATGGGTTTGTGGGGTGGTCTGTGTGTCTGTGAATATCATGTTGTACTGGTTCCCTCAGAGGAACAGAGAAAGCATTAGATCCCCGGGACTGGAGTTTCAGAAGGCTGTGAGCCATGCGATTTCTGGGACTCAAACCCAGACCCTCTAGAAGCAGAAGCAATGCTCTCAGGCATCAGGCCGGCTGGTCTCTCCAGCCGTCCTTCAGGGATCTTACCTCCCACACACCCCATGTGGTGTATCGTCAGTCCCTTCCTCCGCCTTTACTCAACCTGCCTTTGAGTGTCCTAGGAACACCCATGGCCTCCTGTGTCCTCAGAGCTATGCCCTCAGCTGCGCCCCTGCCCTGAGGGAGGCTTGCTCTAGGCTCTTGGGAAGGGAGTGGAAAGGAAGAAGTGCCGTCTAGGAACACCGCCCACTCGGCCGCTCCATCGCCTCCCACCTGAGCGATGTCGTCTTTGTAGATGCCTCGCTTGAGGCGGACCCAGGACTTGGGTTTCAGGTTGGCCACCTCCTTCACCACCTTGAGTACGTCGGTCATCTCCTTAATGGGCACCATCTGCTGGTTCCAGTAGCCAAGCCGCAAGTTGCCCACACCCTCGATGGCCTGCTTTACGTGGGTCTGTTTGTAGGCCTCCACGTAGATGTAGCCCTTCACGTGCTCTGGGGCAACCACCGACTTAATCTGCAGGGGCTGCAGACAAGATGGGGGAGGGACAATGAGGAACAGTTTGTAAAGTCAGGAGGCGAGTTCACAGACAAATACTGCAAGTTTACACACTGGCATAATGGAAGCTTCCAAATGACCTCACGTTTTGTCCTAAGCTGGCCTCGACTTCTTGTTCCTCCTGTGTCCACCTGTTCAATGCTTAGATTACAGGAACATATTAGCAGGCCCGGCAAGGGACTGGTGCGGTTACAGCTTAGCTACACTGCAAAGAACACAGTGTAACCACAAAAAAAAATAATGAGGGACTAGGAGTATGCCTCAGTCACGAGTGGGAATGGAGAGCGACTGCTGGTGGTATTTGTTTTCTCTCCTTTAAGTCTTTTAAGACAGGGTTTCTCTGTATAGCCCTGGCTGTCCTGGAACTCAGCCTCAAACTCAGAGACCCACCTGCCATACTCCCACGTGCTGGGAAGAAGAGAGCACCACGACACGTGCTTCGTGGGGTCAGCTCTCATTGCATGTTCTAGGATCTAGAACACTGATGACAGACATAAGCCTGAACACTAACACATGCGGGGCTTTACAGTAAAAGAGAATTCACATACTTAAACTCTAGTTGACTGAGACAAGAGGATTATTATGAGTTCAGAGTCAGCCTGAACTAAAAAAGGAGACCTTGCCTTTAAAAGGTTTAATTTGGCACTTACTTCTGTTAGCCTGTGTATATGTGCATGTTCATATACATATGTGTAACCAATGGAATCAGAGGTCAGGTCATCCTCATGTGTACAAATGTGTGCAACCTACCTTAATCTTTTTTTTTTTTTTTTTTTTTTTTTGGTTTTTTGAGACAGGGTCTCTCTGTATAGCCCTGGCTGTCCTGGAACTCACTCTGTAGATCAGGCTTGCCTCGAACTCAGAAATCTGCCTGCCTCTGCCTCCCAAGTGCTAGAATTACAGGCGTGCGCCACCACGCCCGGGGCACCTACCTTATTCTTTATGACAGGGTCTCTCAACTGGCCTGCAGCTCACTGACTTGGCTATACTGGCCAGAGCCCCAGGGTTCCCCTACCTAGCACTGGAGTCACAAGCACACACTACCATTCCCAGCTTTTGTACATGGTTACTAAAGGTTGATCTCAGGTCTTAATTCGTGCACAGTAAGCATTTTTATCAACTGAGTTATCTCCCTAAACCCTGACTGTGTTTTAAGATAGAGTTTCATGGGCCAGGCAGTGGTGGCGCATGCCTTTAATCCCAGCACTTGGAAGGAAGAAGCAGATGGATTTCTGTGTTCGAGGCCAGCCTGGTCTACAGAGTGAGTTCCGGGACAGCCAGGGCTACACGGAGAAACCCTGTCTCAAAAAAAGAAAAAGAAAAAAAAAAAAAAAGGGTTTCATAGCCCCGGCTAGCCTAGAAACTGGTATGTAGCCAAGGACAATCTTGAGTTCCTGTTTGTCCTGCCTCTACCTCCCAAATGCCGAGACTACAGATCTCTATCTACCGTCATCACCACAGCTGGTCTCATTCAGTGCTGAATGCTGAATTCAGGGGCCTCATGCTCGGCACGCGCATTACCTGCTGAGTCCCATCTCCAAGCCTTTTGTTTTTTGAGATAGTTTCTTGTGTAGCCCAAGTTGGCCTTGAACTCTTGATCCCTCTGCTGTAATCTCCCAAGTGCTAATATGTTGGGGTATGGGCTACCATAGCTGGCTAAAAGACTTTTTTGTGTGTTTTTTAAAAATATTTTTATGGGCTGGAGAGATGGCTCAGTGGTTAAGAGCACTGACTGCTCTTCCAGAGGTCCTGAGTTCAATTCCCAGCAACCACATGGTGGCTCACAGCCATCTGTAATGGGGAGCCGATGCCCTCTTCTGTAGTGTCTGAAGACAGCTACAGTGTACCCACATACATGGAATAAAATCTATAAAAATGTATTTTTATGATTATTTACGTATACATATGTATCTGTGTCTCTGTCTGAGATCAGAGGGGTCAGATCTCATGGAGCTGTAGTTACAGGCAGTTGTATAACTGTGAGCTGCCTGACGTGGGGGCTGGAATCAACTCCAGTCCTCTGTAAGAATGTGCATCCCTAACAACTGAGCCATCTCTCTACCCCACTTTTTTGTTTGTTTGTTTGTTTGTTTGTTTTGTTTTTCGAGACAGGGTTTCTCTGTGTATATGTGCATGTTCATATACATATGTGTAACCAATGGAATCAGAGGTCAGGTCATCCTCATGTGTACAAATGTGTGCAACCTACCTTAATCTTTTTTTTTTTTTTTTTTTTTTTTTTTGTTTTTTGAGACAGGGTCTCTCTGTATAGCCCTGGCTGTCCTGGAACTCACTCTGTAGACCAGGCTGGCCTCGAACTCAGAAATCCGCCTGCCTCTGCCTCCCAAGTGCTGGGATTAAAGGCATGCGCCACCAACGCCCAGCTTCTACCCCACTTTTTAATTTATACACACACACACACCCCTAGATACATGGTCAGTAAGAACATTTGCTTAGCAAGCATAAGGACCTATATCTGAATCCTTAGCATACACGCAAAAAGTCAGCAGGTATGGAGATATGGAATGAGACGGGAAGTTCTCTGGGGTTTGCCAGCCAGCAAAGCGACCCCCCTCCCCGCAAAGAGACCTCCAGGTTCAGTGAGAGCCATCTCCAGAGAGTAAGGCAGTGGTCTCTTCTGCTCTAGTTTATCTGCCCACTTGCTCAATGCACAGGTCTGCTTCCCTAGGGCACCTAGGGCCTGCAATATCGGTCCACCGGGCTCAGCCCTATTCCTCACCCACAGCCAGTCCACTACTCAACTTACTGTGTCTGTGAACTGGTAAGCGATGAATTTTCGCATCAGGGAAATTGCTGTGGCTCGTTCCTCCCCTATCTGGAAAGAGAGATGGGTTTTGGAGAGCTGTCAGGGAGCGCAGGACACAGGAAAGTTGGCAGGACACAGGAGAAGCAAGGGAAGGGGAAGTAGAAGAGCGATGACTTCTAAGAAAAGGCACTAAAGACACGAGAAAGGGGATAAAGGGGCAAAAAGTGGGTAAGAGAGAAAGAGAGGGGCAGCTGCACAAAGACCAAGAGACAGACTAGCTATCCAAGAAGACCCAGAGAGACATATGGCCCCTCCTCACATGTAGCCTGAGACCAGAACACGTACCTTACACTTGACAGTCCACAGGTTGGGGTCCCTACGCAGCACAGGATAAGAAAGACAAGGAAGCTTATTACCAAAACTGTCTCCTCAGTCAGTCACGGTCTACACTACCGTCTACCTTCCCTTCTGGCGCAGGAAGGGCATCTCATGAACCCAACACAGGAGGGACTCTCACCTCCTCCGCGTCTGTGGGTCTCGGCCCTGTATGGGATTCCCACCCTGATTTTCTTTTTTTTTTTTTTCCTTTGGTTTTTCGAGACAGGTTTTCTCTGTGTAGCCCTGGCTGTCCTGGGACTCACTCTGTAGCCCAGACTGGCCTCCCCACCCTGATTTCTATCCCCCCACTCTCTTACTTGACTCCTGGGAGCAGCTGCTGCTGGGTGATGTCATCGGAGAGCTCATCAGACCCTCCATACACCCTAGAGAAAGAAGAGCGTGGAGAGGAAGGACGAGGGACGCTCCAGCAGACCCGCCTGCTTTCCACCCAGGGCCACCCGCCCCCGCCAGGCTCTTACGTCTCTCCCACAGATGACTTGGCATATTTCTTCATGTAATACTCGCCCAGTTCTTCTTCTCTCTGGTCCCTAGGGATGAGGGAAAGCAGCCATGACGTTAAGTCAGCCTGCCCACATCTGTCGAGGGAGCTGGGCCCCACCGGTCTCCTCAGTTGCTCACCTCCAGAGATTTTGCAGGCGGCGAGCCCCAGAGCGGTCTTCATCCAGCACGACGTTGTCAATATTGGAGGCTGGAAGCAGAGTCACACGGGGAGTCAGCCTGGGAACGGGCTCAGAGTTCAGGGGCCACACCTGGCCCTGGGGCAGGAAGACACCAGGCTAAGGATACCCCCTCCCCCCCCTTGCTTCTTCTCCCGTGTGCTCAGGGACAGGTGTGGCTGCTGGGGGCATCCAGCATTCTCCATCTCACAGCCGCCAACTATGCACACCCTGCGCCCCCTGCCCACACTCCTAGGTACACTAGGCTTAGGCCTGTGGACACAGAGATGTGTGCCTTTCCTAGGTCAGCGACCCAAACTGCCTAACCCTGCTCCCCGTGTGATTCCGAGCCCCAGGGCCACACAGGTATGGGAGGAGCCACAGACCACGCTTTCCCAGTTCTTACCTTCAATCTCTTCTACTCGGAGGAAGAGGAGAAGGTGGTGGTGGTGGTGGTGGTGGTGGTGGTGGTGGTGGTGGTGTGCAGGGTAGACAAAGTATGAGCCAAATTATAGCAGCAAAATCAACCAATGGGGTGGGGCAGGGGGGGGACACAGGAAGGTCGAAAACCAAAAGTAAACGCCAGGCACCAGGTGGGTGGGGAGAAGCCGAAATGTATGAGGCGCACAGAACGGAAAAATAACAAGGGGGGCACTGGCCCAGCAAGTGGGGGGAATCGGGGTCAGAGCCCACCCACCCTACACCCCACAAAAGGGATACCCAGAATCCTTTACCTACAATACCACCCACCCGACAGCCCCCGCCCCCCACTCATGGGCCTAAAGGAAAAGGGTTGGGGGGAAGCCGTCTCTGGCGAGGACAGGAAGAAGCAAGGTGAAGAGCGAGAGGGTGGGGTGGCTGCGGGTCTGGGCAGGAGAAGGGCTAAGAGAAAGACCCTCCCAGGCATGTCCAGCACCACAGCGGTCGGCCTTGCAGGCAGGCCCCACGCACCTTTCTCCAGGATATCTTCAGCTCCGTCCTCCCACTGGTCCTCATCTTCATACTCATCATCTACATCTGAATGGGAAAGCCAACGGATCAGCAGAGAGAAAAGGTGACCCCAGAACCACAGCTCCAACGAGGAGACAAGACCCAGAGATCCACAGACCTGGACACAGCCTCAGGGAGAGCCAATGCTCTACCCAGGTCATAGCACACGCTGGTACAGTGGGGCAGGGGACCAGGGAATGAGGATCCACCTACCGCTAAAGGCCATCTCCCACAAGCCGCCACATATATCCCTTCTAAAACTTAAGACCACAGCTGGCATAGAGGCAAACATCTGTGTTCCAGCATTCTGAGTCAGGTCCCATGAAATGGGCTAGCAATCCCAGCTACTTGAGAGACTAGCAAGAAAACTGCAGGTTCGAGGCCAGCCTAAGCAGCTTAGCAAGACCGTGTCTCAGAATAAAAAGCAAAAGAGGACTGGGAATGGCTCAATGGTCTAACATCTGCCTAGAATCCACCAGTGAGGGGGGAGATGTGGCACCGTTGAGCCCCACGCTTCCTTTCTTTTTTTGTCAACATACGTCCAATACATGAATGTCAACACACACACACACACACACACACACACACACACATACATACACCCGAAACCACAGACGGTCTCATGTACTCTTTAAGCTTGCTCAATACTTTCTGACCCCGTGACATACCAGCCTCATCTAAAATGAAGCCCCCATGGCGTGGTTTCTTGGGGGGCCGGTCATCATCTTCCTCCTCTTCCTCTTCATCATATTCTTCCTCTTCCTCCTCCTCCTCTTCCTCAGGCTCCTCCTCTTTTTCACTGCCTGCGGCACTTCGTCGGTCTTCCTCTACCTAGAGGGATCAAATAGAGGTGAGGCATCAGGACTTTACTAGCCCCGACTCCAGAAAACCTGGTGTCTCTATCTGCACCCCCACACACACACACACATATGCACAATGCCCTCAAAGTCTCACCCTGGCCACGCCCCTGATTACCGTCCAACCTCAAGTGACAGTATAGCCAAGACCCAAGCACCCCCTGGGAGCCAATCCTTTTCTGGATCCCTTGCTCTGAGAGCCATGGCTTGTCATCTTGGGCATCCTAACAAGTCCAGCTCCTAACTCTGGGGTTAACACTAAGGGTCAACATAGTCCAATTACTCGTGTGTGTGTGTGTGTGTGTGTGTGTATGTGAGAGAGAGAGAGAGAGAGAGAGAGAGAGAGAGACTGAGAGAGAGAGATTTATTGATTCAGTAATGCGGAGTGGAGTCCTCTGGAACTCCTGTGGGGCCTAAGCTGGCCGTGCACGTGTGGCAGTCCTCCTGTGTTTCCCAAGTTCACAGCTTCCATTCATCCCTTAAGAACAGCTTTGGGTGGACCGTCCATGGTCCCAGGCTCTGTCTTCTCCTTTCTCACACACCTCTCCCTGGGCCATTTACCATCCTCCAAGACCTCAGCTCCTGCTGCTGCTGCTGCTGCTGCTTGTATTCTCCACTGTTATCCAGAACAGAGCCTCCCCACATGCAGCAGCAGCCTCTGGGTTGCCTCTCTAATACCCTCTGGGTCTGCCAGGTCAATGCTCCCTGGATTCTAATTCCCATTCTTTCCCAGTTACAACCAGATCCACGAGCCCAAGCACCAACCTTTAACTCATGACCTTAGGGGTCCCTCCATCTCCACATTGCTAGAACCTATTTATCCAATATTTCTGAATGCTGTCTTTATTTTAATTTTGCTTATTATATTTATTTTCACATGTGCATGCATTCAGCCTATGTAATAAGTAAAAGTCAGATAGGTGTAGGTGTCCTAAGAAGGTATAAAGTCCACTGGAGGGAGCCAGAGTTACAGACAGCTTTAAGCCACACGACCTGGACACTGCGTACAAACCCAGGTCCTCTGGAGGAGCAAGTGCTATTAACTGTAATGAAAGTTTAGTTCCTTTAAAAACCCAGTTATAAGGCTGGAGAGATGGCTCAGCAATTAAGAGCACTGACTGTTCTTTCAGGTCCTAAGTTCAATTCCCAGCAACCACATGGTAGCTCACAACCTCCAGTAATGGGATCCGATGCCCTCTTCTAGTGTGTATCTAAAGACAGCTGCGGTATACTCATAAATAAAAAATAAATCTTTAAAAAAAGAAAATTTAAAAAGCAGTTATATATGTTTTATTTAATCCCAGGTGTGGGATATGGGGCTGCTTCAGTTTGTCCACAGCTATCAACAATGACTGTCTCGTGCTCTAAGATGGGCAGGATTTTGCCATCGGCGTGTGGTTGGAGATAGTCTTGGCCTTGTACTTTGATGCTAATTCCACTCCTGGAAGGGGCTGCAGATGAGGAGTTGCTTTGTGAACCTTCTCCCCACCTTAACTTTTCAAATAAAGGCTGGAGCCAATGGTTAGGCAGGAGGAAGGGGGAGGAGCTGAGGGTTTGGGGGAGGAGAAAAGGATTGAAGAGGGAGGAGATGCGGGAGGAAGGTTGGGAGAAGATGGGGAGAAGCTTGTGGCCTGGAGAAACCACAAGTTATATGGGCTAACTCAGATGGGACTAGAGTAGTGTAGTGGGAGATCCACCCAATCTAGGCGGTATAGCTTGTACTGTTATTGATTGATATGTCTTTTACTGGGTAATTGGGTTGGAAAAATATAGCAACAGCATGTAGTTTAATTCTGGGGTCTCTGGGGAGGAAATAAATGCCAGAGCCCCAAGAGGCTGCTGCTCCTGGTTGCTGTTTTTACAGTTTGACAAGACTGCAACGGTGATGGAGATATTCAGACATGAAGATTGGAGAGGCCACAAGAAACAGCGTCCCTAATCAGCAGGGAGTAGTCTAGAGGTCTATGCCTCCTTTCCCCTCTCTAACCTTCTTTCTCTCTTACCTAGTGTTGGGGGTTGAGATTAAGCTAGAAGTATAAGAACCAATAAAATAGAACTTTTTAAAAAAAATTTTATTTTATGTATACGTGTACACTGTCACTGTGTACTCCAACACACCAGAAAAGGGTGTCAGATCCCATTACAGATGGTTGTGAGCCACCATGTGGTTGCTGGGAATTGAACTCAGGACCTCTGGAAGAACAGCCAGAGCTCTTACCACTGAGCCGTCTCTCCAGCCCCGAGCTAGAACTTCAAACTGCTCTTTACCTTGGTCAAGGAAGCTCCTCCTTTGTTTTTTAGATTTACTTTATGTGTATGATTGCTTTACCTACACATCATCTGTGCACCTCGTGAATACCTGGTGACCAGAGAACGCCATCAGATAAATCCCCAGGAATAAGAGTTAAGGATAGTCTTGAACTAGAGCAAGGAACTGAAACCAGGCCCTCTTTCGAAGAACACCAAATGCCCTTAACCACTGAGCCATCTCTCTCTAGCCCAAGGAGAGAGATTTGGTTTGGTTTGGTTTGGTTTGGTTTGGTTTGGTTTGGTTTGGCAGTGGACAGCGCTCGATGCAGACGTGGAATAGTGGCATAGAGGCCCAGAGACTAGAAACACTAGACAGAATGTAAGAGCCAGAGGACAGTAGGGCAGGCCGGCTCTGTGCACTGTGAGGCTCACCCTTGTGCTATTCAATGCTGGTCTCGGGCTGGCAGAGACCTGGTCGGTACTGTCATTATATGAAGCATCTCAGCTTCTGGGTTTTGTAAACATTGTTATCTGATTGGTCAGATAAAAGCTCAACGCTCACTAGCTGGGCTGGAGAGAGGGTCTCAGGTGGGAATCTGAGGCTAGAGCACAAGCTGGACAGAGACAGTGCAGCAGGTGCTAGGACCAGACTAAGATGGCCAAGTGGTGGGATGTAGGTCAGGGTAGTTGTCAGGTTAGAGTAACAGAATCTGCCCTGCTACCGTGCCCAAATAAGTCTCCACATCCGTACTCAGCAAGAGCAGGCACAGTTACAGCTACGAAGGAGTTCTGCGAAACACTGTCTTCTAGACATGATGTGGCCTCTGAACTCATGGACTCATGGCAGCTGTGAATGCATACCTACCTGCATCAGATCCAGCCAGCCAATGACTTCAGCATACACCAGGAAGGGGCTCGTGACACTAGCTGAGGAGCTACTAGCAATTAATGGCAGCTGGGAAAGTAGGGGCGATTTCTCTTCAGCAGTGAGGCTGCTGGAAGGTGGCTTACGCTCATGGAGGTGGCACTAATTGGATTCGGTGGATTTTAAAGAACAAACACGGGCTGGAGATAAGAGCCCTGGGGCTTAAGAGCAGGTTAAGAGCGCTGACTGCGCTCCCGAAGACACATACATGGTGGCTCACCACTATCTGTAATGAGATCTGATGCTCTCTTCTGGAGTGTCTGAAGACAGTTACAGTGGAATTACATATAGTAAATAAATAAATAAATAAATCTTTAAAAAAAAGCAACCTCGGGCGTAGTGGCGCATGCCTGTAATCCCAGCACTTGGGAGGCAGAGGCAGGCAGATTTCTGAGTTTAAGGCTAGCCTGGTCTAGAGAGTGAGTTCCAGGACAGCCAGGGCTATACAGAGAAACTGTCTCAAAAAAAAAAAAAAAAAAAAAAAAAAAAGCAACAAAAAAATGTACATATTGATACAAATGTGTATCAATTTATTTAATAAATGTGTATCAAATGTATTTATTACTTTTTTTAAAAAGTATTTATTCTTTGACAGTTTCATATATTATATCTTTTTAATCCTTTTTTCTTCCTAAAGATTTGTTTTATATATATATATATATATATATTTGTACACTGTAGCTGTCTTCACAAACACCCCAGAAGAGGGTGTCGGATCCCATTACAGATGGTTGTGAGCCACCATGTGGTTGCTGGGATTTAAACTCAGGACCTCCTGAAGAGCAGTCTTAACCACTGAGCCATCTCTTCAGCCCATGTACATTTTAAAAAACATTTTATTAATTTATTTTATACATGAGTGTTCTTTTGCATACATGCCTGCTTTGCCAGAAGATGGCTTTAAGCCACCACGTGCCCGCACTCAGGGCCTCCGAAATAGCAGACAGCACCGTCTCTCCAGCACCCCACATGTGCATCTACCATTGCGCTGGGCTACAGCCATGGCTTGGGCGTTAAGGGCATGCGCTGCTCCTCTGAGTCCCAGGGTTCCTAGCACTCGGTGAGTGTTTCACAGTCTGTTACTGAGGGCACCCCGCGACAACTCACAGCAGTCACGCAGCACACAACCACGCAGACATCCACACATCGAGACCTTTAAGCTGGTTGTGCTGGTGCATGCTTCCCCTCCTTTTTTAAGGCGGGTCCCAGCACTGCCTAGCCCAGGGCAGACGCTTGGTGACTGACACTACTGAGGCAGAGAAATAGCAAGTTCAAGTGTGCCAGACTACATGAGACAGATCCTGCCTGCTTCAACCTGAGAAGAGGGCTACGGGTGGCTCTGAGACAGAGAGCTTGCTCCTCCAGAGGACCTGGGTGGATTCAGTTCCCAGCACCCCCACAGGGGTTTACAGCTATCCCTAGTCCCCATTCTGGGAGATCTCTGTGACCTCTGACCTGTGCAGGCACACAGTGGTACATATACATACAGGCAAGCAAAACACTCGTACGCATAAAATAAAGATAAATCTAGCCAGGCAGTGGTGGCGCACACCTTTAATCCCAGCACTTGGGAGGCAGAGGCAGGCGGATCTCTGAGTTCGAGGCCAGCCTGGTCTACAGAGTGAGTTCCAGGACAGCCAGGGCTATACAGAGAAACCCTGTCTCGAAAAACCAAAAAAAAAAAAAAAAAAAAAAAAAAAAAAGATAAATCTAAAAACAAAGCCCATCTCTGCCCCGGTCTGGTGGGCGATGCTCACCCGCAGCCCCAGCACTCAGCGCAGACGGCTCTGTGAGGATCACAACGCCTGCCTACACAGCCAGCTCTAGACCTGCCGGGACACCGTCTCAAAACTAAAAACACCGAGAAGAAAAAAAATGAATTCCTTAATACTAATCCTGACTAGGCCGCAGCAGCTCTCGCTTTTGTTCTTGCATTTTTGCACACGTACTTTGTGGCGGGCTCCCGTGAGGGACAGCCTGACCTTCAGGGGTCAAGCTGTCTCACCACAGCCCCTAAACCTCAAACCCAGTCCCGGGATGAACCATCCGCCAGTCCAAGGCCTCGTGTTCTAAAAAGCCAAACTTTACAGGCCCATTTCAAGAAATTAGCCACTGGGTCCCCTGCTGGGTCTGGGCCTTCTCTGAGGGAAGGGCTCCTGCCCACTTTAGTGTTCCCTGAGTCTAGACCACAGTCTTTGCTTTGCATTCTGTTTGGTTTTGGAAGCAATCTGGAATTGTAAGCGGAAACTGGAAAGGCCGGTTCTTGGCAGGTGTCGTCTGTGAGGACCAGCCTGAGGGAGACAGGCTGAGGATGGAGGGGCAGGCGCTGTCATGGGTCTCACCCCAACACCCCGCAGTCTGCCTGAGGACAGCTCCAGAGAGAGCAGGTAAGCCACCAGACCACACCTGAACAAAGTGCCCTTGCTGAATGAAGGGGGTAAGAATGGAAAATGAGCCGGGCGGCGGTGGTGTCGCACCCCTTTAATCCCAGCACTTGGGAGGCAGAGGCAGGTGGATTTCTGAGTTCGAGGCCAGCCTGGTCTACAGAGTGAGTTTCAGGACAGCCAGGGCTCCACAGAGAAACCCTGTCTCGGAAAACCAAAAAAAACAAAACAAAACAAAACAAACAAACAAACAAACAAAAAAAAAAGAATGGAAAATGAGGGCTGGAGAGACAGCTCAATGGTTAAGAGCACCAACTGCTCTTCCAGAGGTCCTGAGTTCCAATCCCAGCAACTACACGGTGGCTCACAACCATCTGTAATGGGATCCGATGCCCTCTTCTGGAGTGGCTGAAGAGAGCATCAGTGTGCTCACATAACATAAATAAATCTTTAAAAAAAATTTTTAAAAGACTGGGAAATGAGTCCTTCATCAGCAGGCACGCGGCCTGCCTGCCTGCCAGCCCAGCTACAGAACACAGGCCGTCTGTCTGCCCAGGCTCCAGGAGCGGGGCAGGCCTCACACTGCCTCCTGCTTGGCGTCAACAGCCAGCCAGCAGGTGACTCATGAGTCTGATGAGATGCCGCGTGGAAAACCTCTGCGAGGACGGAATCGGGGACCCTGGTCTCACTGCCACCAGACTGCAAGTACCAGCAGTGACCTGAAGCCATGAGTCACTGTCAAGGGCCCAGTGCTACAGCTTGGAGCAAAAGCTGGCCCTGTCACCTTCCCGCCTGCCCTATGTCACACAGGACCACCCCCAGAGGCACCGCAGGCTGACAACTAAATGCGTAGGGAAGGAAGGCAGACCACGGAGGAGGGTGTCGGTGGAACCCGCAGCCCTAACGCCCATTCCCTCGGGGTCACAGGCCCATGACAGCTTCCCTTCTCTGAACCCGGCCATGAGGTAGCATGAGGATAAGTGGCCTCTGGTATGCCAGTCCTGGCGTGGGTGGGCCGAGCACACTGCTCAGCAGGAGCACACGTGCCCAGTATGCTGAGGACCGGGCCAGCCCCAATCCTGCAATGAAAGGAGGAGACGCAGATACTGTTGTTTCCTTGTGTTTCCTACTAAAGAAAGGGACAGCGACTTGGAGCTGCGGGCACTGTCTGGTGGCTGAAGCCTGATAACGGTAATGACACCAGGGTCCCCAGGTCCTTCCTCCCAGGCTTTACACTGTTCACAGTGAAATCTCGGAAAGCACTGACAACTGACTTAAGTTAATTTAGGAAGTCGTTAAGATAGGACACTCATGCACAAGACCTAGGCTCCATTCCCAGCATCCACACGGTGGCTCACACCCATCCTTAACTCCAGTTCGTGGGGATCCAACATTTCTGATCTCCAGCATCCTGAATGCATGTGGCACACATACATACACACAAAGCGCCCCCACACAAAGAAATAAATTAAAAGTTAATTTAGAGTTTAGTAACACAGCTTAATGACAGAGTTCCAGTCTAGCATTTGTGAAGCTCTAGCCTAAGAACTACACACACGCGTGCGTGCGCACGCATGCATGCACTCACGAGTGAGTGTCTGTCTGTCTGTCTGTCTCTCTCTCTCTCTAAATGCTAAATTAAACAGAGTACAGCTCAGCGGCAGAGCTCACACTTATGTGTCCAAAGCCCCGAGCTCTATTCCCATTACTAAAGGAAGGGGAGGTGCCCACTCTGGGGCACTTCTTTAGTCTCAGCATCCGAGGCACAAAGGCAGGTAGATCATTATGAGTCGGCTAGCCTGGTCTACATAGCCTGGTCTACATAGCCTGGTCTACATAACTTTAGGCCAACTAAAGTTACACATAGTGAGATCCTATCTCAAAAAAAAAAGGGGGTGGGGAACCAGAAAAAGGGAAATGAATTGTAAATATAGAATATATACAATAAAAAAAAGAAAAAGAAAAAGAAAAGAAAAAGAAAAAACAGATACCACCTCACTTCTGGTAAGTCCCTGTTCAAATGTCTCTCTAACTGGGCGGTGGTGGCGCACGCCTGTAATCCCAGCACTCTGGAAGGCAGAGGCAGGCGGATTTCTGAGTTCGAGGCCAGCCTGGTCTACAGAGTGAGTTCCAGGACAGCCAGGGCTACACAGAGAAACCCTGTCTGGGGGGGGGGGGGGAGGGAGTCATGTATGTTTTATATATATACTGTGAACATTAATTTAATACAGTATTTTTAGTGCAATAGTGTCTTGACTTCGACCTGTCGTATGTGGAATTTTCCATTCATGGCATCAATACAAGGCTCAGAACAGTTACAAAGTAATCTGGATTTTCACATTAGGATGCTGACCCTGGGGGGGGGGGATGTCTTATATTTATTGGCTATATTTATTCACATCAGCAAATTCACCTATCAGTTATCGATTCACACTTTGAAATCTGTTAACAGGAGCCCAAGGACAAAGAATTGTGGCCGGCACACAGTAGGCAACACACACACACACACACACACACACACACACTTCTGGAACAACTGGGCATGCCTAAAAACACAAACACGAGAAGAGCACTAAGAGCTGCGCAGGGCTGTAACTCGACGTCGGGCAGTGTGCACCTAGCATGGCCCTGAACGCGGCCCAGCATCGCCAGTGATCAAAGCAAACGCGAAGACAGATGTCAGATGCGCGGCTCGCAGCGACGGCGTCGGAACGCGCCCCGCCTCGGCTCGCACGCCCGTGCGTCTCTCCCGACCACCGGGACCCCCCCAGCCGTGCCGAGTCCCCGGCGCCCGCCCCGGTCCCCGGGCGCAACGTCTCCCCGAAGGATGCCAGGCACCGACCTCGGCCTCCTCCGCCTCGCTGCTGCGCTCGCTGTCCTCCTCCTCCGAGAAGTTGCTGTCCTCGCTGTCCGACATCGTCCGCAACTGCAGGGGGAAACGGCGGCCTCAGCGCATCGCAGGATCCGGAGCGCCACCCCGAGCCTCAGTTTCCCTGCAAGTTCCACCGGGGAAGGAAATCCCCAAGCGCACTTCCGGCAGCCCGGTTCGGGCAATCGCGATCCCCGGTTCTTCGGCCTATGCCAGCTAGCACGTCCCGCTCGGGCTGCGGCCGCCACACTTCCCGACCCCGCCGCCTCAGACCCACTTACCGACCACTTCCCACCTGAAGCTTCCGCGCCAGCTGCCGATCACACAACGCCTAGCTGGCCTGAGCGCTCTCTCGCGAGAACTGGCGCGTTAGCCTCACCTAACGCGAGACTTTCGGGGCCTGCCCTGAGAGTGGCATCTTGGAGCCGCCATCTCGGAAGTGGCTAGAGTAGCTTAAGCGGACTGTAGGGCCGCCATCTTGAGAAGGTCGAAAAGTCAGCGGCTTCACCTCCTGACCCAGACCTGGGTTGAGTAAAGCGTTTTAAGTCGGCTAAGCGTCCCTAGGAGGTGTCGGAGGCGACGGGACGGAGATTCCGCTTCACACCGCCGCCCTCGGCAGTCTGGGGAGTTCCCCTAGATTAGGGACCTAGACTCAGGTTAAATCCGAATTGCTGACGTTGCACAAAACCATCTCAAGCGGGCGTGGTGGCACACGCCTTTAATCCCAGCACTTGGGAGGCAGAGGCAGGTGGATTTCTGAGTTCGAGACCAGCCTGGTCTACAGAGTGAGTTCCAGGACAGCCAGGACTACACAGAGAAACCCTGTCTCGAAAAACCAAATAAGCCGGGCGGTGGTGGCGCACGCCTTTAATCCCAGCACTTGGGAGGCAGAGGCAGGCGGATTTCTGAGTTCGAGACCAGCCTGGTCTACAGAGTGAGTTCCAGGACAGCCAGGACCACACAGAGAAACCCTGTCTCAAAAAACAAAACAAAACAAAACAAAAAAAAAAAAAAAAGAAAAACCAAATAAATAAATAAATAAATAAATCTCAAAGCTTGCCAGTGATAGGACCTTACTGTGTAGCTGGCTAATCTCAAACTCACAGAGATGGCCCATGTCCGCTTCTGCCTCCCTGGGACTGAAATTAAAGGTGTGTGCCGCCATGCTTACAATTAAAGACACTTTAATACGGATTACGGATTTAAGATTGAGGGTTGACCGAAAGGCGTTGTCAGGACTTCCGCGCAAAACCAGCAAGTTTACTTAATGCAGGACAGCCAGAGTTGCACAGTGAAACACTGTAAACAAAACAACAACAACAACAACAACAACAACAACAACAAACCCTAAAAACCTGAACTGGAGAGAGGGCTCAGTTGTCAAAGAAGTCTGGCAGCTCTGGAGTGCGTTCAATTCCCAGCAGCTCACGGCCCACTTCAACTCCGGCCTCGGGATCTAATGCTCGCCCTCTTCTGGCCTCTGCTGACATTGCATCCATGTAACGCACTGACCTCCAAGCACACTAAATATCCACACGCATAAAATAAAAATTCAAGACAAAGCAAAAAGTAATTAAGAGCAGCATGCTCGAGCCATCTAGAGGGCTGGTCAGATAAAGGGTCTGAGGAGCCTGACGGCCTGAGTGTGACCCCTGGAACCTACCTACATGATAGGGGAAGAATGCTCAAAAGTCGTCTTCTACCCCTGCATCCATGCTAGGGCATAGATTAGATGCACCCACCTATGTACGTGTGTGTGTGTGTGTGTGTGTGTGTGTGTGTGTGTGTGTGGTATACATATGTATACAACTTAATAAAGTTTAGTCTTGGCTTTCCTTTCTTTAAAACATACATACATACACACACATATATATACAGAGTGTTTAGAAGTTTTGAGTCGCATGCTTCAGCTAGACGTGGGGGTGCCTACCTTGTAATACTAGCACTTGGCAGACTGAGGTAGGAGAATCAAGTTGCAAGAGATCTAGACTACAAAACGGACCCTTTCTCTTTCACTTTCTTTTTTTTTTTTTTTTTTTTTTTTTTGGTTTTTCGAGACAGGGTTTCTCTGTGTAGCCCTGGCTGTCCTGGAACTCACTCTGAAGACCAGGCTGGCCTCGAACTCAGAAATCCGCCTGCCTCTGCCTCCCAAGTGCTGGGATTAAAGGCATGCGCCACCAACGCCCAGCCGGACCCTTTCTCAAAACAACAAAATGGGTGAGGGCAGGAGGAGGAGGAGGAGGAAGAAGAGGAAGAAACAGTAAATTCCACCAAACTACTGAAAAAGCACAAATTAACTTCAAAAGACATTTGTGCTCAGTGAAAGAAGCCAGACAGCGGGATCTGGCAGAGGGTGTGACCCCATTCATCCAAAACGCCAGCGCAAGCGAGGCCGAGCTATCTCTGGGGAGAGGGATTAGTGGGTGTCTGAGTACGTGATGCCGAAATGAAATGTGTCAGTGTCTGCCCGGACGGGAACGCTCGCCCATGGTGCCTTTCACTGTGTGTAACTAGGCCTTAATAAAGTTTAGTCTTGGCTTTCCTTTCTTTAAAAAAAAAAAAAATGGCTTGTTTTATTTTATGAAGACAGGCTCTCACTGCGTGGTTCTGGCTGGCCTAGAACTCATTATGTAGCCCAGGCTAGCTTTGAACTTGAGTGAATCCCACTTAAATAGGCCTCTGCCTCCCAGGTACTGGGATTACAAGTATGGAAAGAAAAAAAAAACCATGAAGCACAAGAGCAAGGTTATTCGGTCTTTTTATTTTGTATTTCTTGGCACGTGTGTGGATGTTTGCCTGCACGCAGGTTTGTGCTCTGTGAGTTCCCGGTGCCCCTGGAGGCAAGCAGAGGGTGTCGGGTCCCCACGCACTGGAGGTGGAGACACGGGGAGGAAACTGAAACGCAGTGAAGGTGCTGGGACTCAAGCTAGGGTCCTGGGGAGAGCTGAGAACTCTCAGATGCCGAGAGAGCCATCTCTCCAGGCCAGATTTTAGAGAGAAAAACACCGGGCTGGCGAGCTGTACACCCCGCACTTGACGCCGGAGGAGGGCGTGGCGGGAGGAGCAAGCCACGCCTTTCCGAGTTAGGGTCGGGCTGGGTTCCACATGAAAGCCGCCGCCGAGGAAACTCACTTCAGATGCAGAAGCTTGGAAATGAAAACTTTATTTTCGGTGTGCTCGGGAAGGCGACGGGTTCGGGGTGGAAACTGCATCCCCGGAGGGAGATTGTACAAAAGTTTTTATAGGACGGGAACAGAGAGCAAGTGGGGTCAGGTGGGCTGTCGCCTTGACCCATCATATATATATATATATATATATATACACACACATACATACATATATATGTGTGTGTGTGCGTATGTATATATATACACACATATATATACATATACATATACACATACACATACACATACACATACACATACACATACACATACATATACATATACATATACATATATATATATATTGGTTTTTCGAGACAGGGTTTCTCTGTGTAGCCCTGGCTGTCCTGGAACTCACTCTGTAGACCAGGCTGGCCTCGAACTCAGAAATCCACCTGCCTCTGCCTCCAAAGTGCTGGGATTACAGGGGTGCGCCACCACGCCCGGCTCATCATTTATTTTCTATCCTTGTACCCATAACAGAGTGTGCGTTCACAGTTTATGACCTTTAGTTAGCAGATAGCAATCTTGCTCCTGACCTAGAAGGAATGTGTTCCTTGATCATAAATTTGTTCCAAGCCTACTTTCTTTTCCTAGTGTAATTAGCTCATGACACGTGACAGCTCACAGAGCTGTAATTGCAGCTTTTATTCTACAGGAGGCTTGAAATTACTTGTGTCAATTTAGGAATTCTATAAAGTCACTATCAGGAATTATGAAATCATGAATTCGTCTACACAGCATTAGAATATGAATGTACATCTTCATGTTGATTCTGCAGGAAATCTGCCCAGTAGGGTGGGCTGATACCCAGGGATCCTTAGGCTATGGAAGGCACATCAGCAGCAAGAGGGATTCCTGGGCTGAAGTCTCTGAGGACCTTGTAAGCTCAGAGCTCACACACGACAGCCTTGTGAAACAGTGGGCCATCTCCAGACAACTCACTCGCCTGCCATAGTCTGCTAGACGGCGTCTGACCCTACCATTAAGCTATAGCCCTGGTCTGCACAGGCGTGTCATTTTATTCTAAAACTAAACGTGTTACATGTATATGACAGGTTGGACAACAGCAAAATGGCAGATTTAAAAAATAATAATAGGGAAAGCATGTAGGTGCCAGGCAAGTAATGGCACCTGGTATGACTGGGCTGTGTCAGTCCTTCCCGTCAGCCAGCGGCTTGGGGACAGCTGACTGGGCTGTGTCAGTCCTTACCGTCAGCCAGCAGCTTGGGGACAGCTCTAGCAGTTAGACTGCAAGGAGGGTAACGTCTTCATGGGGCCGGCCAGCTAGCTCCAGCAGTGCCCGTGCACTGTGCGAGCATTTCAACCGCTCTGAGGAGACAGTATTCGGAGAAGATGGCCATAATTCAATTCCATCCCTAGGTCTTCCGAAGGCATGTGAGCAGCTTTACCAAGGCAGAGTTTGACTGCCATATTCTTCATGAAGTCTTTACTGCAAAGGACATTCTGGGTCAAACAGTACTGAGTGTTCTTTCTCTGAAGCCAAGGATGGTTTTTATACCACGGACATTCCAAAGAAGCATTTACGGTGGCTAAAAGTTCTTCATGTCACTTCCCCTTATGAAATCATATATAGGGCTGGAGAGATGGCTCAGCGGTTAAGAGCACTGACTGCTCTTCCGAAGGTCCTGAGTTCAATTCCCAGCAACCATATAGTGGCCCACAACCATCCGTAATGAGATCTGATGCCCTCCTCTGTGGTGTCTGAAGACAGCTACAGTGTATTTACATATAATAAATAAATAAATCTTTAAAAAAATCATATATAATGACAGCAGAACCATAATGAACACCCTGGCCACTCCTGGGACAGGACTTGACTGTGTAAGCAAGACTGGACTATAGTTGGTACAGGGGATTGGGGTGTCTTCAGAGAGGTAAATCCTCGAAAACAAAAGTCTCAAATCCAGTGCGCCTCAGTGATGGAATCCAGATGATTACTTTTGACAGTAAAGTTAATGAGAGTGGCCAGAGCACACCCAAAGGCAAAGGCGTTTTTTTCTGACTTCCACAGAAGATACTAACGCACTTTGTCACCTCAGTGTTAAATTTAATGCCACACCCAAAACCCAAAGCCAGCAGGCTTCTCTTAGGGTAAAAGACCTTTCTCAAACTCACAGATTTGCCTGCCTCTGTCTCCTGAGTGCTAAGACCAAAAGTGTGTGCCACCACACCCCTCAAAAGAGCTAAATGCTGACATCATCGGTGTCAGTTTCCATGTGGGCAGTGGATGTGGCCAGAGGCTCCTGAGACACTCATACAGAGGGGGTCAGACATCCCAGAGGTTGGTTTCAGCATGTGTCTGCTTGATAGTGGTGGTGGCTTTCCTGGATCCCAGGACGTGAAAATTAAATTTGAAGAGCTTAACAGTGTAACCAACCCAGCTCTGGACAAGAACTTCCCATCAGACTCTGGAGAGAAGCACGGCTGAGCCAGGCAGATACTATGTTGCATCGTTTTTCTCAGCAGTCAATTCCACTGGAAAAAAAAATCAAAGGAGTAGACAAGCTCCAGCACTGAAGGGACGTCAGATGAGCAAACCCCCAGGTAGTCTGGGAACCCTTGAGGCCTGGGTAACTGTTGCCTGACTAGCCAGCCATTTATGTTGTTAGTACTGTTACTCAAGCCCAAGGTGAGGTATATTCCATTATGTTTTGTGCTTCCTTGTTCTTGGAAACCAATCACAACAGAAGTCAGAACTTTGTATAGTTAGATACAATAAGCTTGGACCTGAACCAACTGCTAGGCAACACTTCCAGCACCTAGGTATAAGTTTCTATGAAGCCGGGCGGTGGTGGCGCACGCCTGTAATCCCAGCACTTGGGAGGCAGAGGCAGGAGGATTTCTGAGTTTGAGGCCAGCCTGGTCTACAGAGTGAGTTCCAGGACACCTAGGGATACACAGAGAAACCATGTCTCAAAAAAAAAAAAGTTTCTATGTGTTTGGGTTTTTTTTTTTTCCATTATAAGCTACCCCTGGGATGGACCCGAACACATTGAGATACCTACACCAATTTAAGAAGCCATTTGGAATCAAACTTCCGTTTTGAGCAGGAGTCCGGTAAAGTTCCCAAGACCTCCTAGGAACTGACATCCTACTTGACCTATTTGGGTAGCTGACATCCTGGCTGGCAAGTTAAGACACGAATATTAGGGAAGGCACGTCCCCCACTACAGTTGAATACCCCAACCAATGGGAACAGGATAAATGTAGAACAAAGTCGTGTTCCTAAGGAAGTTCCCTCTCCCTAAATCCTGATTGGGGGAATAACTTGACACAGAAGTTTATGAATTTCAGGCTTAAAAGCTCTGTGGAATTCAGGCGTGGGTGTTGCAATCAGCTCCCAAGTCTGGTCTGTGACCCTGATCAATCAGTCCTGGGACGAATGCTCAATAAACTAGCCCTGTCTGACTAAGATCAGTGTTCATTTGGTCTGTGGGACAAATTCTGGACCGTAAAATAACTAACTGCCTGCACCACCCAGGGCTCCAGGGAATAGGATGCCCTCTTCTGGCCACTGCAGGCATTGCACTTACATGCAGAAACCTATAGATACATATATACATATAACTAATAAATACACATAGCCACATAGCCAGCCATGGTGGCGGGGTACACCTTCAATCCCAGCGCTCAAGAGGCAGACACAGGCAGATCTCTGAGTTGGAGGTCAGCTGATCTAAAGAGTGAGTTCCAGCCAGGCAGTGGTGGCGCAGGCCTTTAATCCCAGCACTTGGGAGGCAGAGGCAGGTGGATTTCTGAGTTCGAGGCCAGCCTGGTCTACAGAGTGAGTTCCAGGACAGCCAAGGCTATACAGAGAAATCCTGTATTGAAACCCCCCCCCAAAAAAAAGAGTGAGTTTCAGGACAGTCAGGGATACACAAAGAAATTCTGTCTCAAACAAAACAAACAAAAAACAAAATAAATACAATAATAGTAACAATATAGCTAGGTGTGGTGGCTCACGCCTGTAATCCCAGCACTTGGGAGGCAGAGGCAGGCGGGTTTCTGAGTTCGAGACCATCCTGGACTACAGAGTGAGTTCCAGGACAGCCAGGACCACACAGAGAAACCCTGTCTCGAAAAACCAAAAAAAAAAAAAAAAAAGAGTGAGTTTCAGGACAGTCAGGGATACACAAAGAAATTCTGTCTCAAACAAAAAACAAAATAAATACAATAATAGTAACAATATAGCCAGGTGTGGTGGCGCAGGCCTGTAATCCCAGCACTTGGGAGGCAGAGGCAGGCGGATTTCTGAGTTCGAGTCCAGCCTGGTCTACAGAGTGAGTTCCAGGACAGCCAGGGCTACACAGAGAAACCCTGTCTCGAAAAAATCAAAAAACAAAAACAAAAAACAAAAAAAATTGTAACAATAATAATAAATTTTAGCCCTCAGAACAAGCAGATGAATCTTTGTAAGTTCAAAGCCAGCCTGTTCTACATAGAGAATTTCAAGAGAGCCAGAACTGCATAATAGAGATTCTGTCTTGCCGGGCGGTGGTGGCGCACGCCTTTAATCCCAGCACTTGGGAGGCAGAGGCAGGCGGATTTCAGAGTTCGAGGCCAGCCTGATCTACAGAAGACTCTGTCTCAAAAAGACTAAAAACAACACAACAGGGAAGTTCAAAGCCATCTTGGCCTGCAGAGAGAGAGAGAGCATCTCTTTGGCTGCACAGGAAGAGCATCTCCTGGCCCACATAGGGAGGATATCTCAATTAAAATAAAATGTAATGTAATATATTTCTGTTAATGTTATTTGAATATAATGCAGGACTTTTTTAAAGATCTATTTGTTATATAAGCACACTGTAGCTGTCTTCAGACACTCCAGAAGAGGGCGTCAGATCTTGTT
Organism: Apodemus agrarius; assembly: GCA_964023405.1. Classification (NCBI taxonomy): domain Eukaryota; kingdom Metazoa; phylum Chordata; class Mammalia; order Rodentia; family Muridae; genus Apodemus; species Apodemus agrarius. The sequence goes on from OZ030005.1 coordinate 18,162,653, forward strand.
ATGGACTCACCGTTGAGCCATCTCCCCAGCCCCCGCAGGATTTCTAAAACACAGATGCTCTGGGCTGGGGATGTAGCTCTGGAGTAAATTACTTGATTCGATGCACAAGGTCATAGGGCCCGTTCCCAGCATCCCTGTTCTCTCAGAAATACCAATCTGAGGCTGGAGAGACAGCTCAGTGGTTAAGAGCACTGACTGCTCTTCCAAAGGTCCTGAGTTCAAATCCCAGCAACTACATGGTGGCTCACAACCATCCGTAACAAGATCCTACGCCCTCTTCTGGGGTGTCAGAAGACAGCTACAGTGTCCTTACATATAATAAATAAATGTTTAAAAGAAATACCAATCAGGGTATCAATCAATGCCAATCAATTTAGGGAGATGGTAGCTAAGAGTTCAAAAAGTTCAAGGTCATCCATCCTTGGCCACAAATCAAGTTGAAGGCTACAGGTCAAAAAAGAATTAAATTAAATGCCGGGCAGTGGTGGCACACACCTTTAATCCCAGCACTTGGGAGGCAGAGGCAGAGGCAGGCGGATTTCTGAGTTTGAGGCCAGCTTGGTCTACAGAGTGAGTTCCAGGACAGCCAGGGCTACACAGAGAAACCCTGTCTCAGAAAAAAAAAAAAAAAAGAAAAAAAAAAAAGAAAAGAAAAAAATTAAATTAAATTAAAAAAAGAGGAAGTTAAAGGTTTGGCCAGAACAGGCAGAACAGGCTGTACTTATTGAAGACCCTTCACAGGGCAGCCAGGGTCCTGGCGGGTCACTGACAACTGAGCCTCAAAGCCTCGGTGAGCACTTTCAGGGAAACAGCAGTCCCTAGCACTGGCTTTCCTCAAACCACCCCGATGTGACTGACATTCTCAGCAGACCAGACTTGTGGAGCAGAGTGACCTGGTGTCTCCAGGCAGGGACCTGGTCCCAAACTTTCAGTCCTGAGGTGTCCATTGCATAGCCTGAGACAGGCCCACTCACTTCTCTGGGCCTCACTTTCTCTTGTCTGCAAACAATCCTGCCCTAAAGAAGGACACAGCCTGTAGGAGATCCATGTGCCAGTTAGAAACACATTCCTTCCACCAGATTTTTATAAGATGTATGTATGTATGTATGTATGTATGTATGTATGGAGTGCTGTAAATGTATGTACATCTGCATGACAGCAGAGGGCATCAGATCCTGTTGTAGACGGTTGTGGGCCACCATGTAGTCACTAGGACCTCTACAAGAGCAGCCAGTTCTCTTAACAGCTGAGCCAGTCCCTGGGTTGTTTGGGTTTTTTTTTTTTAATTAAAAAAATTATTAGCCGGGCGTGGTGGCGCACGCCTGTAATCCCAGCACTTGGGAGGCAGAGGCAGGCAGATTTCTGAGTTCGAGGCCAGCCTGGTCTACAGAGTGAGTTCCAGGACAGCCAGGGCTACACAGAGAAACCCTGTCTTGAAAACATGAAAAAAAAATTTATTATTTTCGGCTGGAGAGATGGTTCAGTGGTTAAGAGCACTGACTGCTCTTCCAGAGATTCTGAGTTCAAATCCCAGCAACCACATGATGGCTCACAACCATCTATAATGGGATCTGATGCCCTCTTCTGGTGTCTGAAGACAGCTACAGTGTTATCCATGTAAATAAAATAAATAAATCTTTAAAAAAATTATTTTAGCCAGGCATGGTGGCACATGCCTGTAATCCCAACACTTGGGAGGCAGAGGCAGGCAGATTTCTGAGTTCGAGGCCAGCCTGGTCTACAGAGTGAGTTCCAGGACAGCCAGGACTACACAGAGAAACCCTGTCTCCAAAAAACCAAAAAAAAAAAAATTTATTTATGGAGTGTGTTGGGTCATGCCTAATCCTGACACTCTAACACAGCACTTGAGAGGTGGAGGCAGCTGGATCTCTGTGACTTCAAGGCTAGCCTGGTCTACATAGGGAGTTCCAGGTCTGCCAGAGACACATAGTGAGAACCTGTCTCAAAAAAAAAAAAAAAATCATTGGGGCTAGAGTGATGGCTCATTGGTTAGGAGCATGTGCTGCTCTTCCAGAGGACCCGGGTTCGATCCCCAGCACCCACATGGTGGCTCACTGTCGCTAACTCCTGTCCCACAGATGGATGCAGGCAAAACACCAATGCCCATAAAATAAAAATAAATAAATCTTTAAAAATTATGTTATTTTATTTTATGTGGATGGTTGTTCTACCTGTATATATATATATGTATATATATATATATATATGTGTGTGTGTGTGTGTGTGTGTGTGTGTGTGTACCTCATTTGTTCAATGCCGCAGAGGTCAGAAGAAATTGTCTAATTCTTTGAAACTGAAATGGCAGACAGTTAGTGACCAGGCTGGGGGCTAAGGCAGGAGGATCATTAGCGATTCCCAGCCAGCTCAGAGTGTATACAGCTGGGTTCCACAAACTGAGTACGGTCTTGTAATCTCAGTATTTGAGAGATAGAGGCAAGAGTGTCAGGAATTCAAGGTGTATTTGGCTGCCTACATTCCAAGTTCGAGGCCAGCCTGGCCTACAACATATCCTTTCTCAAAACACTCCTGCGGTGTGCTGGAGAGAGATAGCTCAGCAGTTCAGAGACTGTACTGCTACTGAACAGCAGAGTTCAGTTGTGACATTCTGAAGTCGGGAAGCTCACAACCGGCTCTAAATCCGGGGAATCTGATGCCCTCTTCTGACCTCTTTGGGTGCCTGGGTACCTGGCTTCTTTGGGTCTGTATACACACAAACACACAGCACACATAGAGGTCGGGGGAGGCAGGAAGAAGAAAAGTTTTTGTTTTTCGAGACATAGTTTCTCTGTGGAGCCCTGGCTGTCCTGGAATTAACTCTGTAGACCAGGCTGGCCTCAAACTCAGAAATCCGCCTGCCTCTGCCTCCTGTGTGCTGGGATTAAAGGTGTGTGCCACCACTGCCTGGCCAATAAAAGAAATCTTAAAACACACACAAACAAAAGGAAAAAGACACACTCTTTCTTTAAAACGCTTTTAAAACTGGATGTAGTAGTACATACACATCTGTAGTTACTGAACTGGGGAGGTAGAGGCAGGAAGATTGGGGGGTTCAAGGCCATCCTCTCCTTAGCTATATTGTGACTTCCAGCCAGACTGGACTCCAAAAAAAATTGTGGGATGGAGCAGGGCAGGGTAGGGGTAAGGGGTGGGTGGACAGAAGGGCCCATGGGGTAGGACAAAGTATTTTACTGCCATCTGCTGGAAGTTGACAAATATGAATCTATGATGTCCAGGACAAATACTGTCCTATATAGATGCCACTTCATGGAGTTAGCCTGGAGAGAACATTAACCAACATACTCAATACAATAGATTAGATCAGCACTTGGCACAGAGTAAGCACTCTTTAAGTGTGACTGTAATCAACGTAACTATCATTTATGTGTCTGAGAGATGTTTATCCGCGGAAGTGTGGGGTAGTGGGTCAGAAATATGCTATCCAGAGCACCAACCCTACTGTTTACCGTGAGCGTGTTCAGACACGCATAACTGCTCGCACGCAGAGCCCAGTGGATTTTCCCTAATTTCCCAGCTCCGGGGAGGTCACACAAGCGTGGACAGCGCTGTGCTTTGTTTTTGGCTGGCCTGGAGCCCTCTCTGTAAGCCACATCGATCTCTAATCCAGAGATCTACTGTGTTTTCCATTTTATTACACTGCAGCGTCTGTGTGTGTGTGTGTGTGTGTGTGTGTGAGTGTGTGTGCGCACCACGGTGCATGTGTGAAGCTTGGAAGACAGCCTGCAGGAATTCGTTTTCTCCTCTACTATGAGAGTCCCAGGAATCAAACTGGGATCAGGAATCAGACTTGGGCATTTCACTAGCTAGTTTCTTTAAGCGGTCAGGTTAACTGGGAGGAAGGCGATGCTGGTGAAAGGCAGATTCGTGGCGGGGGATCTGAAGGGCTAGGGAAGAGGGTTCTCGGATGCAGGAAGACTCGGTGGGATGGGGGTCCTGAGAAAGGGCGGGAAGAAGGCCACGGGGCGTTGGGGGAGGGTGAGAACCGGTCTGCAGGAGAGTACAGACGAGCAGGAATGTCTATTGAAAATTGGCGGAAAGTCAAGACCACGGCTGCGGAAAAGTAACGGAAAAAGGAGCCCAGCCCCCACCTTCCGAGTCCCCGCCCAGTCCCATCCAGCTCCGGCCTCCAAGGCCGCCCCCTCCCTTGCCCGAAGGCGTTCCCGCCGCCATTCAGACGTCCGGATCTTAGACTTCGACGTCAGCCGTAAAGCTCGCTTCTGTCGTGACTCAGTGCTCAGTGCGCCTGCGCAGACCCTGGAAAATCGGCTGGGTTGGCCCCGAGCTTCCCTTTTCCGGTGTCGGCGCCGCGCGGTGAGGAGCTCGTGTCCGTGCTTGTAGCTATGCCGTCCAAGGGTCCGCTGCAGTCCGTGCAGGTCTTCGGACGCAAGGTGTGCCGGGGCGGGATGGAAAGGGACGGGGGTCCGGTGGGGTGGGGTGGGAAGGCCGGGGCTGGGAGACACCAGGAGCCGGGGACCACCAGGGCCCCGGACTCACGCGGCCCCGCCGTCTCCCTCGCCCCTCGCAGAAGACAGCCACAGCTGTGGCCCACTGCAAACGAGGAAATGGGCTCATCAAGGTGAACGGACGTCCCCTGGAGATGATCGAGCCGCGCACGCTGCAGTACAAGGTGCTGGGGTCGGGCACGGGCGTCTGGGTGGCGGGGCGACGGAAGGAAGGACCCCGGGATTATTAGGAGCTGACGTGGGGAAGGAGAATGGTTTCTCTATCGTTGGGTCTTGACCTGGGCGAAGGGTGAAGACCATAAAATAATTGAAAACGTGGGATATTGGAGACTCTGTGTAACCTGCAGTGTCTCGAAGCTCTCCAGATGCGAGGAGCCGGTGGCCAGGGGTCCGACCTGATTGACGATTTCTGGTCTAGAAGAATGAGTTTACAGGCTCATGGGTGTAATCCTAGCTCCCTGGAGAATAGCATACTACAGTTTACAGTCCAAAGCTCCGTTTAGGTCAGCATTGGGGCTACAGTGTGAAACTTTGAAAAATAAAAGTTACAAACAGTAGGAGCCCTCTGAAATCTAACATTGGTCGCACTTGTATGGGTTTTTGTTGAACTAGTGGACAAAGACTTAAAAACAGGTGCAAGAGCAAATCCTCTTTTTGCAACCCAGAACTCATTGTTGTATGAGTTTTGGTACATGTAAGAAGGAATATCATACCCAGAGTCATGCACATTAGTGGTGGTATGGATGCTAATGCCTCTAGAAGCCTCTGCTTCAGTCTGTCAGGTGACTAAAAAGGACACATTGGGCTGTCAGCAATACAGGTCTGGGAAGTTTCCCCCCTACCATTGTCAATCAGGTGGTCGTGAGACTTGCCCTCCCTTGGGTCCACTCTGTAAAATGGGATTTCTTGTTCTTGTGTGTTACGTGAGAACAAATACGAAAAACTGGCTTAAATACTATTATCCTCAAAGAGTGAGAATATGGTGCTTTGCCGTGTGGAAAATACCAAGTTTCCTTTGTATACCAAATACTGGGTAATAGGGGTTTTGTTAGTTGGTGTCAGTTTATTTGAAGGATTGGTGTGTATGCCCTCCTGTGTTGTGAATGGCACTAGGGCTGGCACTCAGGGAGCTTCTGTGTAGACTGGGATGTGTGCTAATGAAGGCTCAGGAGAAGGTGGAGTGACCACTGTGAGGACAGTGGACCTGACTTTGCTTCCTGTTTGGGGGCAGTTTGTAATTGTCAACTCTACATAATTCCAGCTCCAAGGTGTCTGAGGCCCTCCCTCTTCTGGTCTTCATGGGCACAGACGTGGACATCTGAAGGGCACAGGATCCTAGGATAGGATCCTTGACTTTTGTGATGATGGAACCACACAAGGGGAGATGAGAAAGGGGGGTGTTAATGTTAAGCCATGCTATGACTTATGACTTAACCCCCTAACCTGTTCATTTCCCATTTCTATAGTTACTGGAGCCTGTTTTGCTTCTGGGCAAGGAGCGATTTGCTGGTGTGGATATCCGGGTCCGTGTGAAGGGTGGTGGTCACGTGGCCCAAATTTATGGTGAGTTAGGATCTGGGCCTGTGGGTGTAAGACAGCTCCTGGAGCAAGACTGGGTTTTCACAAAGCTTTTTGGTCATTGTGTTTTGCAGCTATCCGGCAGTCCATCTCAAAAGCCCTGGTGGCTTATTACCAAAAATGTGAGTAACAGCTGGGCCTTCATGGTGGGTGGGCTGTGCAGGGGCCAAGCTAAAGGCCTGCGGTTACTTGAATATTGTCTGTTCATCTCCAGATGTGGATGAAGCCTCTAAAAAGGAGATCAAAGATATTCTCATCCAGTACGATCGGACCCTGCTTGTAGCTGACCCTCGTCGCTGCGAATCCAAAAAGTTTGGAGGTCCTGGTGCCCGTGCCCGATACCAGAAATCCTACCGATAAGCCCATCTCAAGGATCAGGGTTTATCTTTGTAATAAACATCCTAGGATTTTAATGTTTCTGTGTTGTGGACTCTTTGTAGTGTTGGTGGTTAAACAATGCAAAAGACACCCTTAATGAGTGGTCCTGAGGGCAGGAATGCCTCCCAGAGCATTTTTTGTGTAATGGTTTTTTTTAGACCTGGTTTCAGCCGGGTGGTGGTGCACGCCTTTAATCCCAGCACTTGGTGGGGTGGGGGTGCAGAGGCAGTCGGATCTCTGAGTTTGAGGCCAGCCTGGTCTACAGAGTGAGTTCCAGGACAACCAGGGCTACACGGAGAAACCCTGTCTCAAAAAAAACAAAGACCTGGTTTCTCTTTGCCCCTGGCTATCCTGAAACTGTTTAGACCAGGCTGGCCTTGAACTCAAGGGCTGTGTCTGCTTCTGCTTCACCCATTCAAGGATTAAAGGTGTACACCACATTCCAGCCATTTATCCTCTGTCCTCTGTATGGTTTGTAGAGGAGGCAGGTAGACTGGGGTGGAGTACATTGTGGGCAGAGCCCAGGTTTTTATGCTATTTATAAGGTTTTGTAGGTAGATATATACAGCATATGTCCAGTTCTGCAGAGGCCAGGAGAGGGTAGTGCATCCCTGGAATTGGATTTAGATGCTGAACCCAAGTCCTGTAGGAGAGCAGCCAGTACCTTGTTAACTTGGAGCTTAACCTCAGAGCCATCTCTATTAGCCCCAAGATTTTTGGGACAGTTGTGTATACATGCCTGAGGGAGGCCAAAGGGCAGACTGAGTAAGATCTCTTACTAAATTAGGTAGTGAGCTACAGGAATCTGGCTCCACCTCATTTGTGCAGGGATTACAAGTGTGTGCAACCATAACAGACATTCTCTTTTGAGACTGGTTTCTGCTGCTCTGGCTGTCCTAGAACTCCAGAGCCAGCTGGCCTCAAACTCAAATATCCGTCTGCCTCCCAAGGATTTGTGTGTGTGTGTGAGTGAGAGAGAGAGACCAGCTACATAACGGTTGTTAGCTGACAAGTGGGTGATAGAAACTGAACCTGGTCCTCTGGAAGAACAATAAGTACCCAATATCAAGCCCCTCCCAATTTCTTTTTTTTTTTTTTTGATTTGGTTTTTTCAAGACAGGGTTTCTCTGTATAGCCCTGGCTGTCCTGGAACTCACTCTGTAGACCAGGCTGGCCTCCAACTCAGAAATCCACCTGCTTCTGCCTCCCAGAGTGCTGGGATTACAGGCATGTGCCACCACCACCTGGCACCCTCCTAATTTCTTTGAACCCCATTTTGGGATTGGACTCTGGTCCTCTGGCCAGCACTTTGCCAATCAAACCCCAGACCCTTGTGGCTTTGAGGAATCTGGTTATGTTATGCTGGACCCAAGTGACCCTATATCCCCGTCACCTCTGTAGCCAGGACTTGAGTGTGCAACTATCAGCACACACTATCAGATCTTTTGTTCTCTGCCTGCCTTGTTTTGCTGGAAGCAAACCCAGATCTTTGCACAAGATGAGCTGTCCCTGCCCTCTTGCACTTTTTTTGTTTTTGTTTTTGTTTTTTTTTTTTTTTTGTTTTTTTTTTGTTTTTCGAGACAGGGTTTCTCTGTGTAGCCCTGGCTGTCCTGGAACTCACTCTGTAGACCAGGCTGGCCTCTAACTCAGAAATCCACCTGCCTCTGCCTCCCAAGTGCTGGGATTACAGGCATGCTCCACCACGCCCGGCTTGGTTTTTTGATACTGATTATCCTCAAATCCCAGGCTGTCCTTGAACTATCTAAAGACCAAGTCTGTCTCTTCCCAGGATTAAAGGCGTGTACCACCACTGCCTGGCGCTTGTCTGTGTTCTTAGCACTTGCAAAGGGAAGGTAGGAAAATTAGAAGTCCAAGGTCATCCTTGGCTGTGGAGATGAGTTCAAATTTGGCCTGACTTAAGCACTTTCAGAGAGAAGTCAGGATGGAGAGATGGTCCTGGCTGTCCTGGAACTCACTCTGTAGACCAGGCTGGCCTCGAACTCAGAAATCCGCCTGCCTCTGCCTCCAAGTGCTGGGATTACAGGTGTGTGCCAGCACGCCCGGCTTCAGAGCCCACTTTCTATACAAAGAGCTGTGACTGGTAGAGTTGGCCTAGAAGCCGTTGAGTGGCCAGCAGCCAGTGAGCTGCACTAGTGAGTGCTGGCCGTAGAGGGTACCGGCCCTGCATGTCAGCAGAGGGTGAAGTTCACACACCGAGGAGATTCACTGCTGAACACCACACACAGCCCCTGTCCTCAGCTTACAGACAGGGCGTCATTTGTCTAGGTCTTGGTTGACCTAGAACTAGCGATGCAGACAAGGCTAGCCCCAGATTCTCAGAGATTTGCTTGCCCCTGCCTCTAGAGTGCTGGGATTAAAGGTGTGTCCACCACACTGGATCCAGCAGATAGGCCATTCGCACAGCAAGAAAGGCTCCATGGACAGCAATGACATCCGGCAGAGTGGAGTGGAGTTTGCTGATAGCAAGTAGACGCCCGGCTCCGTAGCTTATCTGACCTGATGGCCTTGTGATAGTGAGGAGGGGTGTCCCTGGGAGAACTTCGTGGCAAAGGCATGTTCTGCAGCAGCTAAAGGCAGTAAGAAGCGGAGAAGGGTACCCACTCCACCCCCTTTTTTAGAGACAGGGTCTCTCTCCATTGTCCTGGAACTTCTTCTGTAGACTAGGCTGGCCTCCAACTGCCTCTGCCTCCAACGTGCTGGGATTAGAAGCATGCACCACTGTGCCTGAATTGGTTTCACAGCTTTTGCTGTGTTGCCAAGGCTGGCCTCAGGGAGTCTCCTGTCTCAGCTTCAGAAGCAGCTGGGACTCCAGGCACCGGCCATGTTATCACTATCTTCAATTCCTTTTTGCGCCTGACTACAGCTGTCTGCAGGCTGATGGGCGGGCAGTCGCCCTCCTGGCCCTGTAAGGCCGAGGCTTTGAAGCCTAGATATGAGCTGGGATAGGATAAGGAATGGAACTCATCAAGAGGAGGTGGGGCTGGGGCTAGCCGGGAACCTATGGCTTTCCCAGAGGCACAGCTGGAACACATCTGGAGAGGGGAATTGCTTCTCTTCCTCCTGCCAGGCTCTGGAGCAGACAGCCCTTTCTCCCTCCCTGCCTCCTTTGAATGCCGGGAATTCCGGCGCCGCTGGGAGCCCGGGCCAGGCTGGGAACTTTCCTACAGCTGGGGGCGGCTGGGAATGTGCGATTCTGCAGAGGAGGGGAGGGCCAGCCTCAGTCCTGACCTTGGGGGAAGCCTCCAGTCACTGTGTATGTGTGTGAGGGGGAACACGGAGGGGGCCCCCAGAGAACAGTCCAGGCCCTGTGGGCACAATGGCATGCCGTAAGAACGCAGCTCCTTGGGCTGGTGACTCACAAGCTCCCTCCTGTAGCCCTGGTGGCTCTTGGCACTAGATGGGCAACTTAGGCTGAAAGGATTTGTCCCTGCTCAGTCCCTTCCTAGCAGCGGGACTAGGTAAGGTACTTCCTTGTGTCCCGGTCTCTCCTCTTCCTTTTTTTTTGGGGGGGGGGTTGAGAGTCTCACTCTGTAGCCCAGGCTGTTTCTTAATCTATAATGCTTCAAAACAAGGAGCTGGAAAGATGTTAGTTAAAAGTAGTTAACTCTTACAGAGGACCCAAGTTCGGTTCCCAGCACCCATGCTGGCTGGCTCATCACTCCTGACCCACTGAGTCCAGCTCCAGAAGAATCTTGCAGACTCCCTCCTGTAGATTCCAGGGTCACTTGTGTTGCACACACATACAAAATTCAAACAAACCAGACAACCCACCAACAAGGAAGGGCTGGGCAGAGATGAGGCACCGTGTCAGAGGCCCAGCACCACAAACAACAAAGCCATCCTCACTGTGGAGGGTACGTAGCTCACGGCCAAGCTCTTCAAAGCGCGCCCCCCCCCCTTGGGTCTCAATGCAAAACAAAGCCAAGGAGAACCCTCGTTAACCTCTTAGGGATGCCGAGGGCCAATGGGCTCACATACCCCGACAACCCTAAAGCCAGAAGCCAGTCTGTAATAAAGCACAGCCTCTGGCTGCTAGCCAGGGGCTAACGATCAGATTCCAGAGCTCGGCAGGTCAGGACCGGACCTTTGTGTGTGTGATTAGACTACCTCCCTGGTGAGTCACGGGTTAAAATGTCCCTGAGAAGTGACAGGATATGTTTACTGAATGCTAAGCTCATTCTGCGACGCGGTTAAAGACCAGAGAGCCAGAGCCAGAGCTCTTCCGAGGAATGTCACACACCAAACAGAAAGGGGACATGGATTTACAGCCCTGGCATGGGGATGCCTTAGAATTCCTGGGAGGATTAAAGACAGTGAGGGAAGGAGCTGGCATTCTGTCATCAAACAAACTGTTTAAATTATGCTGCCCTGCAGACCGCTGCTGGGAGGGCAGGACTCAAACATAAAATCCCCTTTGTCTCCACTACCGACATGAATTATTCTGTGGGAGGCAAGGGCATACCGAGGAATTAAGACACCCCAAGTGAGGGATGTGGGGGGTGGGATGTAGGGAGGCTGGACACAATAACCAGAGTATTCATGGGAAACGGGGGCCCGGGAGTTCCCAGGAAAGCCAAATGAGGAGCAGAGCTCCCACAGCCCCATCTTAATCTGCCCTGGTGTCAGCGTGGAAAGGTCCTGAGGTTTTATGGTACCTGGAGGAACCTTATCGAGGAGAGATGGCCAGGAAGGTGGGGGTGGGGTGGTGGTGATGGTTAGAAATGGTGGTAATGAGGTTATGCAGACGTCTGAGTGATGGGTAGATGGACAGATGGAAGGGTATGTGGGCAAATAATGGGAGGAGATATAGATGTAGATCCTGGGTGTGTTTAGATGGAGGGGTGGGATAGGAGTCAGAGGTGGGGTGAAGGACGTAACTGGATGAATGGATGGATGGAGGAAGGGGAGTAGGGTAGAGGTTGATGCGTAAGATACTTGATAGGACATGGACAGAGACGGATACTGCCGATGTAGACTTCAGGGGGTTAACTGGAGGAGAGCTCTTGCCTTTGTAGCCCAGGTTACCCCCCCCCCCCAAACTCCTGGGCTCATGGGGTCCTCATTTCAGCCTCCCAAGCAGCTGGGACTGGGGTGTGTGTGCACCACCACGCATGTCCAGCTTTCTTGGACAGGTTATCATCGTTCTAAATGCCTCCAAACCACAAGCCAGGTTCTAACAGTTTCTAAAGGCCCCCGAGAGCTTGAGTTTCCCACTTTTTCTTTTTTGAGACATGGTGTCATGTAATACAGGCTGGCCTTTAACTTGCTATGTAGCTGATGGCCACAAATATCTGATCTTCCTTCTCCACAGATTTCAGGTATGCACTACCTTTGCTTTTTCTGCCCCCCCCCCAGGGTTTCTCTGTGTAGCCCCGGCTGTCCTGGAACTCACTCTGTAGACCAGACTGTCTTTGAACTCAGAAATCCACCTGCCTTGGCTTCCAAGCACTGGGATTACAGGCGCGAGCCACCCCTGCCCTGCCCGGCAGGCGCGCTATCACACCCAGTCTCACTCGGTGCTGGGAGCTGAGCCCCGGGGCTGTGCACACACCGAGCCTGCACTCTTCCCACTGAGCTGCACGGCCAGGCTGCGCTGCAGCAAATGTTCTGAGCTCCGACATTTTGGGCCCCATCAGCCCGTCCCATTCATGGTGTCTGCTCACCTCCCATTACCTCAAGAAAGGCAAAACACACAGCTTTTCATAAAATTAATTAACAAAATAACCATGACCTCAGGAGGGCCATCTGTGGACACGGATTCCTGGGGCTAGAAAGCTACAGCCATTTCTGGCCCTGCGTCCACACTCTGGATGGCATAAGGACGGCTGGCACCAGGGTAAAGTTCTTGACTCTGAGGATGCCCAGTGTCCAGGCTTGCCTACGGAAAGCGACATCAGGAGCCTCCTGGGCCCTGGGAAGGCCCGCAGGCTCCCGGGTGGGGGGCTGCCAAGAGAGCGGGGTGGTTTAGCCGGACCTGGGCTTTAGCCGGCCGGAGCCGCCCACCGCCTCCCACCTGAATACTAACCGTGGTGGCATAGCTGAGCCTCCTGGCTGGAGGGGCTGGGGGCTGGGGCTGGGGCGGTGGCGAAGGTGCCCGTGATGTGGGGGCAGAGGAGGACCAGTGACCCTGGGAGGCCGCTGTGCCCTCTGCCCCAGACCCCTGGCGCCTAGCCAAGCTCTGGCTGATGTATGAAGCCGCCAGGTACCTTGAGAGGGCAGCTGCGCTGGGGCCCAGGAGCTGGCGAGTGGAGAGAGAGGGGCTATGTGGTGGGGTCAAGTCTGAGGACTCCGACGTGGCAACACGGGAGACTAGACTCCGCGGTTTGGGTAACTCCACGGCTGTCTGAACTGGGGAAGTCACTAGGCCTTGAAGATCCTGAGGGCATCCTTGTTCGGTCAAAGGCACGGCGGCTGCCGAAACACGGCCGCCTGTGGTGGTCCGTTGGCGCAGGGAAGGGACGCGTCTGGGAGCTGGTGTGTCTGGGAGGCTGGGCTCTGGAAACCTAGACGCTTCCTCCTGCTCGGGGAAAGACAGGGGCGCTCGGGCGCTGATGTCTATAAGGCCTTGTGGCTGGGACATGGGGGGGACGGCTGGCACCTGAATGTCTTGGGACAAAGATGGTAGAGGGTTGCCTGGGTCGCAGCAGTCCGGATGACCTTCCTGTGCGGGCAGAGGTAAGGCACCAGGACCCTCCACGTCTGGGAAGTCGGGTGACAATGGCCGTGGGGTGGTGGCTGGGACCTGGTGGTCAGGGCTGCTTGTGCACACCGGCAGAGGGCTGACAGCCTGGCCACCAACGGCAGCTGGGCACCGATCACCGCCGGCCTCTTTTTGCCCGGCTCCTGGGGTATTGTTTGGGTTTTGTCTGTCTTCAGGATCTTCCTGTGGCAGTGCCACAGCGGTTGGCATCTGGAAGTCTGCCTGACACTCTTGGCCGGGAAGGGAAGGGGCGGACGGAACCTGGATCTCCACGCAGTTCCTAGGCTCCGCTGAAGGAGTGGCAGGTGGAACTTGGCTTTGCAGCTGAGTCGTATCAGGCGAGGTTGAGGCAGCTGGGACCTGGGCATCTGGAGGATCTTCCTTGGGTAAAAGGGACGTCGCTGGAACCTGGGTGCTCTGGAAGCTGCTTTGCCCAGGTAAAGGGACAGGAGGTGGACTGCAGTCGTCACTCAGATGGTCTTGCGTGGGCAAATCTGGAACATTTAGACTCTGGCCACTCAGGTCATCTCCTTGAATACACAAAGGTGTGGCAGCTTGAACCAGAACAGCAGGGCCCAGAGGGACAGACTCCTGGGCACAGTTCAGTGGGAAAGCCAGCTCGCATACAAGCACATGTCCAAACGCAGGCAGGGCCCCTGTGTGCAAAACACAAGAGGATCAAAAACTAAGGCTGGAGCTCAGTGGTAGATCACTGCCTAGAGTCCCCCAGGGAGGGGCTGGGGGCGTGGCTCAGCGGTAGATCACTGCTTAGAATCCCCAGTGAGGGGCTGGGGGTGTGGCTCAGCAGATCACTGCCTAGAGTCCCCCAGCGAGGGGCTGGGGGCGTGGCTCAGGGGTAAAGCCCCTGCCTAGAATCCTCCAGGGAGGGGCTGGGGCATGGCTCAGCGGTAAAGCCCCTGCCTAGAATCCCCCAGTGAGGGGCTGGGGGTGTGGCTCAGCAGATCACTGCCTAGAGTCCCCCAGCGAGGGGCTGGGGGCGTGGCTCAGCAGATCACTGCCTAGAATCCCCCAGTGAGGGGCTGGGGGTGTGGCTCAGGGGTAGATCACTGCCTAGAGTCCCCCAGCGAGGGGCTGGGGGCGTGGCTCAGTGGTAAAGCCCCTAGAATATGATAGAGGCCCCAGGTCCTAGCACCACAGGGGTAAAAAAGTTTAAGTCACCTGGTTGAGCCTCTTCCTGGGGTGGGCAAGGGGATGGCTGCGGCTGGGCCAGGACTCGAGGTCTGCGGCGGGGTGCGTTGGCGGATGCCCGAGTCTCAGCTCGCTGCATCTGCTGGATGCGCTCGCTGTAGAGCCTAGCCAACTCCCGCACCCTCGATGCCGCCCGCTCCGAGTGCGGCATTCCTGTCTTCCCGCTGGTGCCGCCTCCACTGAGATCCGAGTCCTCTAGGATCAGCAGAGGTTCTGGGAAGCCAGGCCGGGCCAGCTGCCCCTGCTCCAGGGCTTGCCAGGCGCTCCGGATTTCTGAACAAGAGCGGTATTCTAGTTCTTCTGGGAATGCTTGGACTGGGGTGCCAGCCTCGGTCTGCACAGCTGGGAATGACACGCCTTCTATGTCTCCTTCCTGGCCCTCTCTGCCTTCTGAGGGTGGCTCGCTCAGTCTTCCTGGATTGCTCCCAGTCAACAGTTCCCTCCTGGTGGCTTGAGGCTGGGTTGCCTCCTGCAGTGGTCCCGGGAGCCAGGAGGCACAGGGGAAGGGGGGCGTGCTGGCCAAGCTGGGAATGTCAGGCACACTGGAACTGGGTGAAAGGCAGGGCACCTCAAAAACACCAGGCATGTCAGAGAGGCTCGGAAGGCAGGGAACCTCGGGAATTTCTGGAAGGCCGGGCAGGTCGCTGGGAATCTTAGTAAGGCTGGGAATGCCCGGAATTTCGGCTGCACTGGAACCTTCCAGCCCCTCCAAGACGTGGAGTGGGGAAGGCTCCCGTTCATCTGTCTCCAGTTCCTCCTCCTCCTCCTCCTCTTCTTCTGAAGACTCTCGGCTGGGCAGGGCTTGGAGTGGGAGGGCTTCACTCTCAACTGGCACCCTGGAGTCTCTGGGGCACTTGGGAATGTCGTGGGTGGGTGGCTGTAGTGGGTACACAAAGAAAAGCCAAGATATCAGGGAGATGGGCTGGGCTGCCTGGGCCCGTGCTTTCTGCCGGCCCAAGTGCTTCCATAATGTTGGGATGGCAGGTTCCGCTCACCCCCGAGTCCCTGAGGCCTCTCTGGCTCAGCAGTTCTAGAATTTCCTCAGTTATGGACGTCCCTGACGGGTCTAACGTGGGAGGCCCAGCATCCTCCAGGTCTTCAGGAGGGCCAGAGGCAGAGACTTGGGGCTGCAACTCAGACCGGGGCAGGAGCTCACCCTCACTGCCAGCATGCTGAAAGGAGGAAGGGGCGTCACAGAAAGCAAGGGCCAGGAGGGTGGAGTGCTCCAAGCCCCAAATTCCCAGCCCCCTCCCCCCTCGCACATTGGGGAGTCAAAGATGACCCCTCCCCCACCATATTGGGGAGGTCAAGGACGACCCCTCTCCCACCTTATCCTTTTTTTTCTTTTTCTGAACAGGGTCTTATGTGGCCCAGGGTGAACTTAGAATCCTCTTACCTTCTCATTTTTATTTCCATTTGTTTGATTTTTCGAGACAGGGTTTCTCTGAGTAGCCCTGGCTGGCCTGGAACTCACTCTGCTGATAAGGCTGGCCTCACACTCTCCAAGATCTGCCTGTCCTCTTTTTGTCTTTTAAAGAATTATTCACTTATTTTATGTATATGAGTACAGTATAGCTGTCTTCAGACACACCAGAAGATAGCATAAGATCTCATTACAGATGTGGTGGCTGGGAATTGAACTCAGAACTTCTGGAAGAGCAGTCAGTGCTCTAACCGCTGAGCCACCTCTCCAGCCCCCTTTTTTTATCTTGAGACAGAGACCTTGCCTATGCAGCTTCAAACTTTTGATCCTCTTGTCTTAGTTTCCAGCACAGTTTGAATTGCAGGCATCTGCCAGGAATCCTGGCCTCTTCCCCGAGCCCCCCAATTTGAGTCTCAGATAGTCTAGGCTAGCCTAGGCCTAGAACACACCTGTAGACAAGGATAACTGACTTCCAAGTCTCTAACTGCCCCTATCTCCTGTGTGCTGGGCTTCCAGGCTCCTGCCAGCACACCTAGCTTTATATGCTACGGTGTCCAGCCTAGAGTTCCGTGTCTGCTGGGTAAGCACAGAGCCAGCCTTGCTGTGTCCCAAGCCTTTACCCCATGCTCATGCCCCAAGCCTTTACCCCATGCTTATGCCCCAAGTCTTTACCCCATGCTTATGCCCCAAGCCTTTACCCCATGCTTATGCCCCAAGCCTTTACCCCATGCTTATTTTGACCCAGGGCTGGAGATTTCCCTTCTCCACCAGAGCCCGGGGTTTAGGAGACCAGGCTCTGACAGGGGCATCTCTTACCTTGACTTGAGGCTTATCTGGGGGCGGGGAAGTCGAGAAGAGACAAGAACAAGACGCAGGAGTAAGTTATCCCCAGTGACCAATCAGTTGCCCCTTCTTCCCTTCCCATCCACTCCCAGACAGCCCTGGAAAGAGGCACGGACAGACTGACAGACAGACAGACCAGTTACTAACCGTTCTGGGGGAAAATGGCATAAGGTTCCTTTGCTGGCTCTGGGAGGAGGAAAAAGGGCGTCAGGAGGCCAGGCCGTTGGATCCCTGGGTCCCCTTCAAGTGCTGGGTACTCACCAGACTGCCTGCGGCCACGGCGACTGCCAGAGAGTCTTGGAGATGGAGCTGTGGGAGAGATGGTGAGCTCGGTGTGGGCCCAGCCCTTCACCCTGTGGGGATCTGAACCCACATTCTGTTTCAGTTACCTGGGTTTCTTCTGCCAGGGGTAAAACTTCGAGCGTCTCGGGGTCGGGGAGAGTCCAGTGGGGAGGTTGGGGGTTCTGGGATATGCTTGCTTTTTGGAGCACCTGTGGGGAGAGTCGGGGGACTGTCTACTTTCTTGGAGACATCTCCTCTCTCAGCATAGGCCCGCAGCCAGCCCTGGCCCCTCTGGACTTACAGTGCAGGCTGTTTTCCAAGAGAACTTGCTTTGCCTGAAAGACAGAGAGGTGGAGAAGTGTTGGAGGGTTAGGGCTGGGAGGGTAGAGAGCAGATCCTGAGAACCAACCATTCCCAGGAACGCAGGTTTCGCCATCAGGTAGTACGAGGGTCCCAGGGTTCTGCTGTGGAGACTGGGGTCTGTCTCTCAAGGCCACTTGTTGGGCAGGTCCATACCTTGGCAGGGATGGAAGCCGGGTGGTTCTCGAAGAAGAGGCGCTGGAGACAGTGGACCCACAGCCGTTTCTCTTCTTGGTTCTTGGCCTGGGGGTGAGGTAGGAGGAGGTGAGGGAATCTGGGGTCCGAGCTGCAGTGGGGATGGGAGCCAGCCCCGTGCGCCCTCCGCATACCTGAAACAGGTGTCTGTGCTTGGGGATGGTCAGATCTGACACCTTAAAACCTAGGGGGTCTCGCGGAGTCTCGCTGACGCTGAGGTTACAGCACTGAGGGGAGCAGAGGGGGTGGGGTGCTGAGTGCTGTCCGGCAGCAGACGCCCTTCAGACCGCGTGTGGGCTCCGGTCGCTGCAAAGAGGCTCCCAGGGGCTGATTTGCCCTTAACCCAGCAGGCTGGGTTCCGGTCACTCCTTTACCAGATCCTTCCCTCCTTTCATGAAGATACACTCCCTTCTCTTCCTGACCCCCCTGAGGAAACTTTGCACTCCCCTCCGGACGTCCAACCACTGAGCCACCCTGCTAGCTCATGGCTCCTCTGTTTTTTTGTTTTGTTTTGTTTTTCCCCCCTGAGACAAAAAATGCTGGCTAACTATGATGGCACACATCTGTAGTCCTAGTACTTGAGAGTCTGAGGCAGGAGAATTGAGCAAATTTGAGGTTAGCCTGGTCTGCGTAGCAAGTTCTATAAACTAGGCTATAAAGAAGGCTGGAAGGAGGGCTTGGAGGGGCAGAAGCACCGTGTGCCTCCTGAAGACCGGAGCCCCCCACCCCCCATTCCCACAGGTGGCAGGACCGAACTGAGAGCTCTCCCTACCACCCTTCCACGTGCACGCAGGCACACAGTAACGCATGGGCCACCGCCACGCGGCTCGGTCTGCCCCTCACTCTAGAGGGTAGACTTGCTGCTTTTGCTGTCTTATGTTCTAAAAGCCCCAGCACGAGGGAGGCGGAGCTACCCGTGTGTGTGTGTGTGTGTGTGTGTGTGTGTGTTAGAGGCCATGCACAGCTACACAATGAGACCGTGTCTCATAAAACAAACCGTGTATCTGGGACATAGGCTATGTGCACGTGAATCCATGTGCCCCGGAAGCCGGAGGCTTTGCACCCCTACCTCTGGAGTTCAGCGGTTCTGAGCACCCTAATACAAACATGGGGATCAAATCTCTCTAAGGGCTGTCCCCACAGCTCTTACGCTTTTATTTATTTGGGTATAACGCACCACCGCGTTGCCAGTGGAGGTCAGCGGACAAGTCTGTGGTGTCGCTACCACTGGGCCCTGTGGCCACCAGCCATGCTCACTGCTGCTTTTCTGGTTGTGTTTTGAGACAGGGTCTGGCTCACTTTGTGGTCCTAGCTACCCTAGAACCCGGAGATCCGTGTGTCCCTCGTGAGATGGGATGTCACTACGTAACCTCCGACGGCCCTGAGCCCACCTGTCGGTCTTACTGGCCTCAGGCATTGGCTGCAGTCCCTGCCCCCACCCCCACCCCCCACCAGTGAGCTACCACACCCCACTTCTAGCCTTTAATGTTTTTTATCAAGCTGCCTGGGGCTGGTCTTGAGCCTTCTCTGT
This sequence comes from Apodemus agrarius, assembly GCA_964023405.1. Lineage (NCBI taxonomy): Eukaryota > Metazoa > Chordata > Mammalia > Rodentia > Muridae > Apodemus > Apodemus agrarius. The sequence continues at coordinate 18,181,675 of OZ030005.1, forward strand.
AGCCCAGGCTGGCCTTGAACTTTTTGATCCTCTTGTCTCAGCCTTCCCAGTAACTGGATTCAAAGGTCAAATGTCACCGGGCTTAGCTAAATATGGTCCTTGGAAGCCAGTCTGCCCCCTGTGGGTACTCGGGTGAAGATATATTAGTCTGGACTGTCTGAGGCAGACCCCGCCCCATACTTACAAAGATGTGGCCCTTGTAGGCGTATTCGTGCCCCCGACGCTTGGCTACCAGCAGCATCCGGGAGAACAGGAAGAGGAGGCGCTCGCCACCGCGAAGCCTGGGGCCTCCCCCGCCTCCCCCTCGGAAGGTGCCTTCCAGCACTAGCTCTCCGAAGGCGCTGAGCTCGGGGCCAGTCCAGCCACCCAGCCGCCGCTGCACTTCCTGCTAGGACCACACCAGGCACAGAGACAGGCCCGGCGTTGGTGGCACACATACACAAGCCAAAACGGAGGTGTTAGTGACCGGGACGCACTGAACAACGTCCCCCGGTGCAGTCCCCAGGTCGGGCGCCCCAGCCCACCCCGGGGGCACCTGCAGGCGTGCAGCATGCTCCTGCTTCCGCTTCATGTCGTTGATGTACCAGGCCACAGCAGTCATGGACACAATAGCTTCCTCCACCGTCTCTCGACCTCCAGCGTCTGGGCCCTCTGCCCAGTGCTTGCCCAGTTCCTGCCAGGCATCCAGCGGGGTAGAAGGGATGGGAGAGGAAAAAAAAAAAAAGAGAGAAAGGAGGAGTGAGATAGGAGGCGGAGCAACAGGAAAGGGGAGGGGCAGACCACAGGTAGTCAGGGGACCCGGGGTGGCTGTTAGACCCAACCATGCCCCCCCCCCAAGCCAGGCCTCAAGGGCACCGCTGACCTGCAGCAGGAGATGGTACTTCAGGATGCGCTGAACAGGCTTCAGCAAGAAGCTCTGCAGAGGCAGGGAGTGACGGAGCTGGGCCTGACGCTCCTGCAGCCACAGAGTGGCTGGCGGGGACAGTGACAGCTCTCGGAGCAGGGCCAGGGAGCTGGGGGCACAGCATAGATCAGTGGTGGCCGGCGCTCGGGCAGGCAGGGCTGGGAGAAGGTGGCCGGGGTTGGGGATGATCAGGTCAGGGTAGTTAAGGTGGTCAGTGGCTATCAAGGTCTAGAAGGGGCACAAGGTTGGGGGCAGTAAAGGGTGGGGGAGAGCGGCTTAGCACATTGGCTCATGGGAGTACCCTGGGGCCAAGCAGGGTATCCCTCTGCCTCACCTCGGGTAGTTCATGCAGTACAACGTGTAGATGTCAAAATCGTCGCTCTGTGGGGACACGGAGTCAGCACCACCTAGAGTCCGTCCCAGGGTCCCGTGAATCCCGGCCCAGTAGTCCCCCGCCCTAAACTGTCCTCAGGCTCCGTACTCACCCTCTGCACGAAGCACTCGGCGATGCCCCCTGCACTGCTGCAGCCCTCCAAGTCCTCCAGGAGCTCACTGTGGGGGAGGGGAAGGTAAAGCGCTCGCCTCCCTCCAGGTCCCATGACAAGACTCCAGAGATCAGCACACAGGTAGGAAGGAGCCCCGGGTGGCCCCGTGAGAACGCACAGCCCTCTCATTCCGCCTCTGCACGGCTGGCTTCGTATTGTACGGCCTGATAACCCGGTCACGGATGGCATGTCATGACCTAGGGAGTGACACCACGGCCCTGGGAAAGGGGGTGTTGGTAATGCCCAACATCTTAGATGTCTCATTACGTGTTGCAAGCCAGGGAGTGGCGGCACTACCCTGTAATCTCAGCTATTTGGGAGTCAGGGAAGGGGACAGAGAACTCAAGGTCACGGTGGGCTGCTTAGCGAGATTCTAGTCTCATCATAATCAACAACAACAACAACAACAACAACAACGAGAGAGAGAAAAGCTGAGGACACAGCTCTGGAGGCTGAGGCAGGAAGACCTCAATTTTGAGGCCAACTTGAACCACACCAGAAGACAGACCCTAGGTGCGGCCGTGCGTGCCTACAATTCCTGCACGTGAGAGTGAAGGCATGGGCATGAGTTAACATTGTCTTCAGCTACCCAGCAAAGTCCACGCCAGCCTAGTTGCGAGAGACCCTGTTTATCTCAAATAATAAGACAAATCACAAAAGCTTCTCTTTTGCTGGGTGGTTGGTGGCACACACCTTTAATTCCAACATATAAGAGGCAGAGGCAGGCAGATCTCTTGAGTTCGAGGCCAGCCTGGTGTACAGACTGAGTTCTAGGGCAGCCAGGGCTACACAGAGAAACCCTGTCTCTTGGGATTCTGAGGTGCCACACTTGGGCCCTAGTTTCTTCTTCACTACGGCAAGCAACTGACTGGGTTTGTCCAGAGCTGAGGGTGTCCTAGGCCCACACAAGTGCAGTGCTAAGTGGGGACAGGACACGCAGACCCCACGTGTCTCATGGTCTGAGAGCCCAGCATGGCCTCTGTATGGGTCTATACTTCTTCCCACCTCGGGTCCTCACTGTCCCCATCACGCCCGATGTCACCACACTCACATGCCAGCCCGCACAAGGCCACTAAGAGGCACACAGGCTGATGTGGGGCCACTCCCCTACCACTGCAGCCAGACCCCGTGTGGTCCCCTCTGTCCCTTACCTGCTAAACTCATAGATGTCCTCGATGTTGGCAAACAGTGTGCCCACCTGCTCCACGTTCAGCCCCAGGGCCCTGCCATCCATCAGAGGGCCCAGGTAGTCCTGTGGGGGTGACGGGGGTTACAGAAGCCAAGAGTCTGGCTTGGCTGTCCCCGGTCTTCAGGCACCTGCCCACCTCACCTCCACGATGCTGCGAAGGTCGCGAACATATGCCCGCTCTGTCTCCACAATCTCCCTGGCCACTCGTTCCAGCCTGGAGGGCTTCACTGAACCCTGGATTCCCACAGGCGACAGGTGCAGGCGGATGGGGGGCTCTGGCAGGGGCTCTGGCCTGGAGGCTGTGCAGGCTGGAGACGGGTCCCCCTCAGAGCCCACAGTGCTCAAAGAGGTGGAGCTGCCGGAACCCCTTGGTGAGGCCATGGTGGGGGCCGCCTGAGCTGCTGAGGTAGGGTGCAAGGGGTCAGGGCTTTCCAGACACACGGTCTCATGGCCCCCACGCTCGGCTGATAGGTCCCGCGGGTCTCTCTCTGCTCCACCACTCTATTTGTCCAGCCCGATCCTGCGCCTCTCAGGGTTCCTCCTCTCTGGGATTAGGATCTCCACCGCTTTTATTCACCTCTTCCATCAACCACAGCTATCGTGGTGAATCTGTCCCACTGATTGACCCAGAAGCACAGGCCCTTTACGTTCATGTCCAGATTCCTCAGATCCGCAGGGCCCCATCTCAGGCAGCCACGGTGGAGCCCTTCACCTGGTTCCCTTTCCACCACAACCACACAGCTCTCGACAGCCCCCGCCCCTTCACACTCAACTCCGTCCAACTACTTAAAGGTGCCGCTGTGGGCCTTTGCACACACTCTTCCCTGCATGCAGAGTTCTTCTTTGTGTCCAACTCCTTCCCCCTGAACTCTCAGCTCAGCAGTCTCCTCCGTGGGGACAGGGCTGGGCTGTCTTGGCCATGCTCGGCACTAGGCCAGCCACACAGGCATGGATGCTCAACTGTCCCGAAGGAAGGGACAAGGGACGAATGCCCACAGGCTGCACCTGTCTGGGCTGCTCACCTGTTGGAGGCTCACTCACAGCTGCGCAGTCGCAAACTTCACCTTGGTGGCCACACCCCAGCCTAAGGCTGGGTTTAGACAGGCTGAGTCCCCGGGCTCCCTCGGGCATGGTTGTGTGGCACAACTCCTCGGACCTACAAAGAGACCCACTTCTGGGGAACTAGACTTCACCGGGTCTCCTGGCCGCTCCAACTCACGGATAGGGTGCTGCAAGTTGATCGGAAACCCAAGGAGGGGCCCCAAGAGGGTATAAAGTGACAGAAAGAAGGGGCTGAGAAGACAGGCTAAAGATGGGAAAGGTTGAGACAAAGAGCGAAGACGGCAAAAGTGCCTGAGTCTGCAAGTCCCATCTGTCTGCCCCCCCCACCCCCCTTCCCAAGGCTCAGGGATCCTGGGAACTCTCAGGCTCAGGCTGAGGCTGAGGGCGAGGGGCAGGGCTGGGAAAAACCGTGGGCGGGAGAGGCCGCGGGGTCCCAGGGGAGGGCGGAGGCTGGGGGACCGGATGCCAGGGTCCTACAGACGGTTCCTTACCCCGCCCAGGACGGCGCGCTGGGGCGCTGGCCCCGAGTCCTCCACCCAGCTCCAGTCGGTCCCTCGGCGCCCCAACCGCGGTCCCCACTGTTGGATCCTCCCCTGTGCAGTTGCAGCCCCCAACTCCGGTCGGCGCCTCCGCTACCCCCCGCCGGCACGCCCCCTCATTGTTCGGCTTCGGCGCCGCCCCCTCCCCCAGCCCCGGGCCCCTCGCTCCCCTCACCTCCCGGGGAGCCACGGGCCTCGGGGTCGGGAGTCCCGAGCGTCTGGACCTTAACGCGCGCTCCCCGGGGAGGCTCGCAACCCAGACTTAAGGTCGTGAACTTGGGGTTCTTGGACTCCAGAATCCGGGGAGAGTTGGGATCGGAGTCCGAAGTCTCGGTGTTCTAAATAGAAGATGCTGCAACCCTCTACTCGAGTCTCAGACCAGGGCGCTGGGGACCCAAATTCCTCAGTCTTCTAGGTAGGGCTGTGTGTGGTCGGGGGCACCGGGATTCCAGAGTTTCCAGAACCCGAGGGGCAGAGATGAAGTCACCTCCGGGAGGGACCGCAAGGACCGGCTAACTCCTCGGTCTCCTGGAGGTGATGGATGCTGCAGCTCTAAGTCGAGGCGCGAGGTCCTGTCCCCAAGTGGCTCCAGGAGGGGTTCTTGGACTCTGAGTTGGGACCCCGTGGGAGGGATGCACGGCCATAGATCCTACGGTCTTCGAAGCCGGGTGCGGGACGGGCCTCCAGCCTCGGGGCTGCCTTCCCGAGCCCCGAGCCCCGGGCTCCTCCAGGAGGGGGCGCTGGGCATCAGAAGTCCCGGCCCCTGAGCGGGAGCCGGGACTTGCGGGTCTCTTAAGACGCGGGACCGAGGTCCCGGACGCCTGGGTCCGACACTATGCACGCCTCGGGCTCCGGGATGAGTGTCCTGGGGCTCTGGGGGCGGCGGCGAGGCCGCATCTGGGGCGGGGAGAGTCGGGTCCCAGATGTGGGGCGGGGGGCGGCTGCTCGAGGCTTCCCCTCCCCCTGGCCGCCGCCGCCGCGGCTCACATCCTGTTCCCGCCCGCCGGGGGGAGGGGCCGCCTTCCGGCACGCCCCCCCCCCCCGCAGGCCTCTACAAATCCCCGCCCCCTACTCTGAATAATCGCCAGCGGGCGGGTCCAACGGCCAGGCGCCGCCCACATTCCAGGAGCCGCCGCCCGCCGGGAGGACTTTTTACCTTTTACAGCAAGGGTCCGCGAGGCGTGAAAATCCGGAATGGTCTCGCACTCTCGTTCTTATTGGTCGATCGGCGGGCTTTATATTTGCATATGTAGTGTTGGGCCGTGCCGAGCCACAAAGTCGTGCTACTACAACTGACTGAAGGACTTTGTGGCGCAGGGGTGCGGCCGGAGCTCCAGTGGCGCAATCGGTTAGCGCGCGGTACTTATATGTCAGTGCAAGGCGTAAGCGATGCCGAGGTTGTGAGTTCGATCCTCACCTGGAGCATTTCCTTTTTTTCTCATCTACCTCCTTTTGTGTGTGTGTGTGTTCTCTCATCAATTTAGAAGTCTTCAGATTTTATAATTCAACCAAAGGGTTTGGCTTGTTTGAGACAGTCTCACCATGTAACTCTCTAGCTGGTCTGGAAGTCACTCTGTAGACCAGGCTGGCCTCGAACTCACAGAGATGCCCCTGCCTCTGCCTCCTGAGGACTGGGAGTAAAGGCGTGCGTCACTGCACCCGGAAACTACATAATTTTTTTTTTTTTTTTTTTTTTTTTTTTTTTTTTTGGTTTTTTGAGACAGGGTTTCTCTTTGTAGCCCTGGCTGTCCTGGAACTCACTCTGTAGACCAGGCTGGCCTCGAACTCAGAAATCCGCCTGCCTCTGCCTCCCAAGTGCTCATAATTTTTAAAGAATGAACATTTTCTTGTGAATTTTTTGCAATGGTCGGCGGAACAGTCCCAACGTTGCAGTTTCTATTCTGGTCGCCAGAGGGCAGTAACGTCTCTCATTAAATGGCCTGCGCGTCAAATGGAATCCGAATCCCAAATCCTAGGGATGGATGGATAGGTTACAACAGGCTCTTTTTGTATATTTTTCTTCTTCAGGTTTTTGAACCGATTTTTTTCAACACATACTCAACACAAGTACATACTCAATACAGTACAAGGTACTGTACCTTCTGTCTCTGAGGACTTGACTACCAAGGAGACATTGCTAAAAGTCTTCAAATTAAATACATTTTTTAAAAATTTGACTTTCCCCATGTTGCCCAGACCATCACCCTCTGGGAGTAAGTATATCTCTAGGTGCTGATAACTATGGAGCAGGTAGGTGGGATGCAGCTTATCATAGTTGTCAGGGATGATCTTAGTTTTTACTTGGCCTGCAAGGGTGTCTGTGCACCACCACGTCCGTGCCTGGTTACTAAGGAAGGCGGCGAGCCGCACGGTGCAGGGAATCTCACCGGGTGCTCTGTCAGAGCCCGGGCTGTGCTGTGCTCTTAACTGCCTCGCCATCGCTCCTGCCGCAGGGGAGATCTTTGAACCGACACCTGGAGGCGGGGCGGGAGCCATGGGAACGGCGGGGAGATGTTCCAGATAACAGTCCAAGGCTGGAGATGGGTGTGTGAGAGCAGATGAGAAGAGCTCGCGGGGAACTGTTTGTGTGTGTGTGTGTGTGTGTGTGTGTGTGTGTGAGAGGCTGTTGGGCTGTGACCTTTGTGACTTGACTCTGGTGTTCTGACAAGCTTCCTGGAGCACTGACTATAGGGAGGAGGGAGGGAACAGGGACTTTTAGATACTGGATTCTAGCAAGGTGGGCTTTTGATGAGAGGGCCCTGGAGGCTGGAGTGAGCTGTAGTCTTGGCTGTGTCTCCAGTGTCTCACATAGTGTCCAACGAGGAGGCCAGGAGAGAGCTCTGGATCCTCTGGAACTGGAGTTGTGTCCTGTCGTGTGGGTTCTTTACAAGAGAAGCGGGCTCATCCTCTGAGCCATCTGTCCAGGACCTGGAGAGGTCGTTTACTCAGATCAGGGTTTTGCAGGGGAGCAGAACACTCCACTTAGCTACATTCTCAGCCCATCATGGGAAGGGGGGGGGTGGCCCGCAGGCGCGAAGGACAAGACTTTTTTAGGGGGGACCAGTGCGCCAGGGGTGGTAGCTGTGTACTTTTTTTGTTGTTATTTTTTCGAGACAGGGTTTCTCTGTGTAGCCTGGCTGGCCTGGATCTCGCTCTGTAGACCAGGCTGGCCTCGAACTCAGAAGTCCGCCTGCCTCTGCCTCCTAAGAGCTGGGATTTAAGGCGTGCGACACCACTGCCCAGCTGTGTACTTTTTTTCTAGCGTTCATCCATTTCTTTCTCTCGGTGTTCAGTGCCTTCCCGATGCCCCGGACTTTGGAGTTTCCGTTTCTCTCTCCCGACCCGGTTCTACACACCAGGGCCTGAGCGCTGTCTCACTAGGGAGGCGGCTCCCTGGGAGAGGAGACCGAAGGTGAGCAGAATGGAGAGAGAGAGAGAGAGGGGCAGGGCGAGAGGAAGCGCGAGGCCGAGGGGATGCGGTCAGGGGAGGAAGCGGAGGGCCCGGCGGAGGGCTACCGAGGGAACCCGTCCCTAAAGCAAACGGAGCAAAAGTCCTGGGGGCTCGGAGGCGGGGGAGGGGGAGGAGTCACAGCTCCGGGTGGGCGGGGCTGGGGAACCGAAGAGAGGAGGGGGCGGGGCGCGGGCCCTGACGCGGGCAGCTTCCGGCGCGGCCCGCCCAGCCCGGGCTGGCCGCCGGCTCGGCCTGTTTCCTTGTATGGTCGGACGACGAGGCTGCCCTACCCGGGCGCCCCGCGAGCCGAACCAGCCGAAGTTCCGGAAATGCCCGATCGGGGTCCGCGGACGCGAGGAGGCCGAGATTCCCAGTGGAGTCTGGAATTCTCACACTTCTCTAAAGCCCCCGCCCCGGACCGGGAGGGCGCATGTCTATATTCCTAAGCGTTCATCAGGGGGATTACCAGGAGCTGCTCGGGGTGCGGAGGGGTACCCAGTCTTCCCTTCTTCCCTGCCCTCCCCTACAAACAAACAGAAATCCAGAAGACTCGGGCGAGAGGGCTCAGCAAGTAAAGGCGCTTGCCACTAAGCCGTTGAGACCTAGTTCGATCCCGGGACCCCCACTGTGGAAGAAGAGGCCCGATCCCTGACTAACACACCACACACTTAAAAAGATACAGTCGGGCATGGTGGCTTGCTACCCCAGGACGGCAGAGGCGGGAGGTTGCTGAGAGTTCGGATCAGTGTGAGCTAGGATCGACTTTATTTAAAAAGAAAAAAAAGTTAAACTCAAGTCCTCTGTCAGGTCCGCCCGAGCCGTCTACGCGGGGTTCAGCGTCCCCTAGGGCCCGGCTGTGGGGTGACCCCTGACCCCGGCCGCCCGGGCTCGCCTTCCGGCACATTCCGTCCTCGCCGCCCCGCCCGGCCCTCCTTCCTTGGCCCTGTGGGGACGGAAACATGCCGTCCCTGCCCGGGCTGGGTCAAGAGCCGGAGGGACAGGCCCGAAGCGCCCCTTACGCCAGGAGAACTAGCTCTCCGTGTTCCTGCTGGGTGACCTCATCTTGCCACGCCCCTCAGGTGAACAACCCCGGCTGGCAACGTCACTTCCTGCCAGGTAAGCGCCCCTAGGCTGCACCGCTCGCGGCGAGGTCTGGTCAGTTTACCCACCATCCGTCCCAAGGCTTGGGGCCCCCCAAGAAATTCCATCACTGTTCACATTTAAGATTTTATTTAAAAATTCCAAAAAAATACCCACAAAAATAGACTTGTATGGTAACAATATATTACTTAATATATTATAGCATATACTTAATACAGTATGTTTTAACATTACAAAAAGAAAAACGGAGTAGACGACCCAATATATATAAATATTATAAAATCTTATTACAATAAATAAAAGTCGTCATAAATAAGGGGCCCGTTGGTTGGGGAGAGGGCATTTGGCAATGGCTTTGGCTGTTTGCTTAGGGAGGGAAATCTGAGCACCAGGATTCTCGGGAGAGGCTTCAACCACCGGACTCGGAACTTCGGGGTCTAGTAAAAATCAGGGGAGCATCGTGGGAGCCCGCTCTTCACAGCACTTAAGATTCCAGGAGACCAGAGTTAGGAGAGGGGCTGGTGCATACCTGTAACCCCAGAACTTGGAAAAGGCTAAGGCAGGATTATTACTGAGTTCAAAGCCAGCCCGGGGTACCGTAATAAACTCCTATCTCAAAAGCAACACAAGACTTGGGGCCTGGAAGACCGACGGCCAACTGTCCCCCCTCAAGCACACGACATCTTTGGTACTCTAGGAACGGATCCACCCAAACACTGAGCTTGCAAACTAGGGACCTGCCCCAGCCCAGCACCAGGGGAGTGGGTTAATGCATCTTGGAATGTCCAGAAGAAGGGACTTCGTAACTTAGGAGGTCCCCCGGGTCCCCACAGCAACAAGCGGTCCCCTCCCTCTCTGTGAGATCTAGCTGATCCGTACTGGGGTAGGCAGGCACTTGTCACTCGGAGACAGAGATGCGATTGAAGATGGGCAGACGCCTTGGAGGTGCAGGGGTCTGGGGAGGCCCAAACACCCCCGCCTCAAAGACAGGGGAGTCTGACCCGCCCAGGCTGCTGCCGCTGCTGCCGTAATCGTCAGGGTCGGACCCCAGAGAGTGCGCCGACGGGCTCCGGGCCAGGCCGCCCAAGGGACCCCAGATGGTGCTAGGGGTAGTAGGCCTCCGGCAGGAGGGGCAGCAGGCTGGGGTAGGGTCTCTTCGAGTCACGGGGGTCCCAGGGGCAGCGGAGAAGGCGGAAGGGGAGAGTGGGAGGTCCCCAGGCGGCGGTGGGGAGCTGGGAGGCGAGAAGGAACAGGAGGACAGGGAAGGGCCGGGAAAGCCTGGAGGTGGAGGTGAGGTCCTGCGGCCCGAGGGCAGGCCCGAGAAGCTGATGCTTTGGCGCAGCACGTGGGGCTGGCTAGGGAGAGCCAGGTCCTCGGCGGGGTTGTGGATGAAGTGACATCGAGAGCCATAGGGGCAGCGGCCCTGGAGGTAGAACTTGTGGCAGAGTTCCGTTTTGTACTTGGGGTGGCGATTGGCCTGGCGCAGCTCACCCGGGCCGTGGGCAAACTGGCACTTGGCCCCGTAGCGACAACGCCCGCTCTCTGAGTAGGTCCGACAGAGCTCGGTCTTGTATCGAGAGGAGGTGGTGGGAGTTGCGGTAGGCGAAGTAGGTGAGGGTGACAGCTCAGGGCCTGGGCGGGGAGCCAAGGGCGCGAAACCAGGAGGCGGGGGTACCCAGCCGCAGCTTCGGCCCTCCACCAGGCTGGTGGAGCGGCCAGTCAGGCGAGAGGTGACCCCAGACGGGATGGAGTCCGACGAGTTCATGTTCCAGAGCCCTCCGGGGGACTCGGTTCCTCCGTGGTCGGATGACAGTTCAGGGTTCGCGGACATGAGGCTCTGAGAGGAACAGGGTTCGGTTAGGCCACCAGAAAAGGTAAGGTGACGACGCCCCGCCCCTGTTGTAAAGCACTTCACGAGCTTGCCATTCCGGTTTGTGGGTTCTCGGTCTGAGCCCCACCCGGTTCACACAAACTCCCGGGGAGAACCTGACCACAGAGATGTGAGTGTTTCCACAGGACTAAAGCTAATCCAGAAGGATCTAGGAAAGCCCAGTCTCCCCGACGGGCCGGGAGGGCGACCCCCCGCCCCCCCCAAATCAAAGCTGCCGGCCGATCTCGGGCCTCTAGACCTCCCCGGATATGACCGCCGAGCGGGCACTCGTTTCACAGCTTGGGTGAGCCGGCCAAAGCCGACCCGGGGGCCCAGACCCCTCTAGAGCTCCGACCGTGTCCACTCCCCCCTGACCCTTAACACCTGCTCGGCCGCCCAGCCGCGCCGTGGGCAGCGAAGGGCGCTGGACAGGTGCGGGGCTGCGTCCGCCCTGCGCGGGTGACAGCAGCGCGCCAGCGCTCCGTCCCCAGGGCATCGCCGGGCTCTGGACCGAGGCGCCGGGCTCGCGGGCTCCCTCTCTCACTTCCAGCCAGCCGGGGCTGGTGTGGGAAGGGGCGGAGGCGTCCCGGGCCTAAGTTTGGTGCGTCGGGGATCCCGGGATGCTGTCTACTCGGTACTCACCTCGTAGAGGGCAGAGAGATCCATGGGGGCGCGAATGGCCGTGGAGAGAAGACCCACCGTCACTGTGGGCTCGCAGAAGTCAGGCTGTGGGCCGTCGCCGCAGCTTTCGCCTTTTATAGGGCGGCCCGGGGGCGTGGCCACCCGCGCTTCCCGGACGCGCCCCCGCGGCGTAGCCCGGCCGGCCTGCTGCTAGGCCCCTTCCGCCCATCTGCTGGGCAGCGTGCAGAAGGTGCCTGGCCCCGGCTCGCCCGCAGCCCCGGCCCCTCTCCCGGGTAGTGGGGAGGGCTGCGTACGACCGATGGGTGGTGATGGTGGCGGGGCGTCCGAGTACTTTTCAGAGGTCGAAGGCAGTCGGGCAGAGAACTGGGGCAGGAGTGGGGGCAGGGCTCTAGGGACAATTGACAAGGGCAGAGACTGAGAGGGCGTGTGCGTGTGAGACAGACGGGGGCGGGGAGAGACAAGCTGGAAGAGACAGAGATGGCCAGAAGAAGCTGAGAGAAAAACAAAGAGACAGTGAGAGACAGTCACAAGTAGGGCCCGCTGGTTTAGGACTGTGATTCCAGCCTGTCCCGGAGGCTGAGGCAGGAGACTGGTAGTCCAAGGCCTGGCTCTACTGTGGGTATGGGTAACTTAGTGAGACTCTTAGAAGATAAAAAGGTACCAGATGGTGGCTCACACTTTTTATTCCTGCACTTGGGAGGCAAAAGCAGACGGATCTCTCTATGAGTTCGAGGCCAGCCTGGCCTACAGAGAGAGTTCTTGGACAGCCAGGGCTACACAGAGAAACCCTGTCTCGAAAAAAAACCAAAAACAAAAAGCACACACACACACACACACACACACACACACACCAGAAAAAAAAACAAAACAAAAAATCAAAAAAATAAAAATAAAAATGAAAAAAACAAAAGCAAAAGACGTTGGCATGTGGTTGTGATTCTTGCATTTGGAGGTGGAGAAAGGGGGATCGGGCATTCAATGTCTGTCTCAGCTATTGATCGAGTTCCAGGTCCTATTTCTAAAAGAAAGAGAAACCACTAAGGTAAGAAGGGAGTAAAAAGGGTCAGCGACGCTGGGCGGTGACGCCTGTAATCCCAGCACTTGGGAGGCAGAGGCAGGTGGATTTCTGAGTTCGAGGCCAGCCTGGTCTACAGAGTGAGTTCCAGGACAGCCAGGGCTACACAGAGAAGCCCTGTCTTGAAAAAACAAAACAAAAAAAGGCTCAGGGACTTAGTATGTGCTCCTTAGGGCCAATCCCTACTATAGAAAAAAAAGATGACCTTTACAAAGTGTGGAGACAGTAGAGAGAGGGGAGTGGGAAACAAATCTAGGCGAGGAAGTGGGTTACAGAAAAATAAAAAGGGAAGGCGAAATAGAGTAAAGCCCGAGGGCACCGACCCTGGAGGACAGTTGGCCCAGGTAGGGACCGCTCAGCAGTGCCCTTCCAACCCCTAGTCTAGTGAGGCTGGACAGAACCCATCTACCCAAGCTGCAGTTTAAATTATTAAGAGGTTTTGCTTTCGACAGCTCGAGGTTGGAACAGCTTGAGTCTTTTATGAGGGAGGAAGCTCGCCTCTATTGAAAAAAAAAATGGGCCCCTTCAACGTTGAATGGGGTTTCTTGTAATGCAAGCAGTCTTAACCAAACTTTTAAACTCTCCCTCTCGATATCTATAAGGTTTTGTTTTTCAGTCGGGTCTCCTTGGCTGGCTTGGAACTCGCGATCCTCCAGTCTCCACCACCCAAGTCGTGTTAGGATTACAGGCATGGCCGCCACACCCAAGTAAAAAGTGTTATTTCAAGGATATCTCCAGTGGAAAAGTGTTCTTGTGTGTGGGGTTATCATTGCCAGGAGTGTAATTACAGTGCTGGGAAGTTCTCGCTCGGTGCGTGCGTCGCGCACTTGTGCCGAGGTAGGGAGATTCTCAGGCTTGTCACCGGCTTGCCTCATAGGTGAGGGGCGCAGGGGGAATCCCTGGCGCAGGGCTCGCCGGGGCCAAGGGGCCTTCCTGGGCCGGTCCCGTGAGCAGGGCGGGCCGTAGCCGCCGTGGCACGGTTGCGGCCTCCCGCTCGCCCGTGACTCACTCGCTGAGGGCGGGGGAGGGGGGCTTCCAGGAAGCCGTGACGAGGACGCTTGGGTTCCTCTCTTGTAACCAGGGTTCCAGTCTGTTGTAAACAGTCTCGAGGACAACGGGAAAGGAGGGGCGCAAAAACTTGCCGTCCCGCCCCAGTTTACAAATCCCTGAGCCAGCCAATTTTAGGACCAAACGCAGAAAGCGAGGGGAGGGGTGGGGCATGCCGGGGTTTTCGGAGGCCAGCTGGGACTGGAGCACGGAGGAGGAGGAGGAATTCCAGTTTCGATTCCCTGGAGACTGGGAGCTCCTGCCAGCCCTGACTCAGCCCGGCCCCCTCCTCTACCTGCTGAGTCACTGGGACTCAAGCCTGGCCGCCTGGCATTGGGCTAAGGGATGCTGGGGCTGGGGAGAGAACAGGGGCGTAAGCAGGACAACCCGGCTGAAAATCAAGACTTGAAGCTGTAGGACTCACAAAGTGTGTCATTATCTCAAACACGGGGTCAGGTGCTCAGCGCTTTCCTGCCCACCCCGGGGCCCCCGGGCTCCCAGCCCGTTCCCGATGGCACAGACACACAGATCGCCTCCGTCAGCGCCGGAATCAGGCCCTCCGCCCTCGGACCTGGTCCCACCGAACAGATCTAGGCCCCAGCCCCTGTGTTCTGGATCTAGGAGTCCGGGGTTCTGTCCAGCCCCCGCGTGTCTGCTCCAATCCCAGGAGGAAGTTCGCGGCCTGACTCCTCCCTGCTCCCCACGTAGCCAGCGGGGAAAATCCGCGGCCCAGACAGTGGCCGGGAATCCCCTCTGGAATGACGGTGGGGAAGGGGATGGCCAAGGTCCCGCCAGGCAAGCGGCCACGTCCTGTGCGCGCTGGGGTTGGGGGTTGGGGGCCGGGGTAGAGAAAGGGGCGGAAACCAGAGAGGCTAAAAATATAGCAAGCACTTCCGGCCTAGGGGGAGGTGAACTCTGAGCTGAGTTTCCAGAAAAACAAGCGGGGACGGGAAACGCGGGGGTGTGAGAGCCAGTGGGCGGGCAGGGGCCGTGTACACACGGCACGTGTGTGCCCGTCGGGATTGTCTGAGTGTGGTCCAGGTAGGGTGTTGCAGGGGAGGACAGCCAGTATGCCACCTGCCCTGTGCCTACGGGATCTCCCGGGAGCTGTGCTCGCTCTGCGTGTATTATGGGCGTTGCTAAGTTCCTAGTTATGAGGGCGCAGGTGCGGGGACAGGCCCGGGACCGATGCTTAAGATCCCCATAGAATAGCCGCACGCCTGTAATCCCAGCACTTGGGAGGCAGAGGCAGGCGGATTTCTGAGTTCGAAGCCAGCCTGGTCTACAGAGTGAGTTCCAGGACAGCCAGGGCTATACAGAGAAACCCTGTCTCGAAAAAAACAAAAAGATCCCCATAGAACAGGGTCCTGTAAATCAATGTGAAGCCACCTGTCTGTCACTGACTACTCGGCATGTGCTGCAAGTGGCCTCTGGAGAATTGTCAACTGTAACTATTGCAGCTGTCTTTGAAGGGACTTCATGGGAACTGTCACTTCCACACACCCCTCCCCCCCATCTGTGTGTAACTGAGCCACCGTGGGATCTGTGCTAAGTGTGCCGTTGCTATCAGGTGCCTTGGTGACGGGATTGTCCACATGGGGCCTTGAAGTAAAGTGTGTGGGCTTTCCGTGGCCCACTCAGCACTGTTACAGATGTGTGCAAATGTTATTTGTGGGTCTGTGCCCTTTGTGTGGCTGTCTTGGGGGGTGCCTGTTCCTGACAGTGTGGTAGACCTGAGTCTGGACAGAGTTCCTCTATGGACCTGTCATAAGGCAGTGAAACCAGTGAACTTTGGTGCTTGACGTAGCGGCAGGCGCGTGACGGGGAGAGCTGCCGGCTTACTGACTGTGTGGCGCTCCTGTGCCTGCTTCTGTGAGCAGAACAGACCTGCACACACCCGCATCTAGATGCCGAGTGTCTGAGCCAATCTTATCTGTCCCCAGCGAATGAGGCCGCTCTGCCACAGAGCTGAGTCAGCCTGTGATGGGCGAAGTCTTGATGGGGTGAGAGATAGTGGGTTAAATGGTGGTTACAGGGGTGGGCAGTCACGTGGTTAGAGGGTTGCTTTAGTGTTTGTGGTACTTGGTCATGGAGCAGGGTCCATGTGTGTGGGCGGGTGGCCAATGTGCCAATCTCGGCTGGGGGCAGGGCAGGAGCCCACAGTCAGCCTTTCTCTTTGGGAGAAGCAGCCTGTGGCTATGTGAAGCAAGTCGACCTCGGACCCTCGAACTTGCGGCAAGCCTCCCTCCGTCTGCCCCTCAAGTGCCGAGATTACAGGCATGAGCCACTTTGGCTGGCTGTGGTTTTTTCATCTCATACACATTGTCCCTAGTGTGGGGTTTTTGTACAGGCCCGTACAACACCCCCTCTGTGCCTGTAAGGCAAGAGAGAAGGCAGGTCTTAGTGAGGACCTTCATGGTCCATCCTGGCTTTCATCCCTGCGCTCCCTGAATCTAGCCCTGGCCTCTTCACTCTTCCTTCCTGCCAGAGGCCGGCCTGTGCTCTGCTGTCCCTTCTCCTTCAAGTCTGCTGTCCCCCGCCTAACAAGGGTTTCTTTGACATGTCAGCTTATTTTGGTTCAGGTTGGTTTCAAACCATCCTCCTGCCTCGGGCTCTCAAATGCTAGTATTATGAATGTAGGCCACCAAACTCCTTTTGAAAACGTGTGTGGAGGTCAGAGGACAACTCGTGTGAGTCAGTGTTCTCCTTTCATCATGCAGGCCTGAGGGATTGGACCGTGGTCACCTGGCCTGGGAGCAAGTGCGGTTACCCACCAAGCCACCTCAGCGGCCCAGACACCCATCTCCCTTTTCCTCTTTGGAGACAGGATCTCACTATGTAGCCTGACTTAGTAACTCGGATTGGCCCTCCCGTGTGCTGGAATTACAGGGTCATGTTCCGTGTTGTGTTTTGTTCAGCCGTGGACTCTTCAGCTCAAACGCTGCCCTGTTTTTTGACTGAATATGAATTGGTGCTTATCTTCTGTGGTGTGGTGTGGGCTGGTGGAAAACACGCCTGTCACCCCATGGTCTGTTGTCACCCAGAATGTGGTTTTAAGCAGTTAGGCCTTGTATCCTGGGTGCCAGGCCTACCTGCCTGTGATATGTTGACATCACCCTGAGGGGCCAGCTGGACTTGACTTCCTGAACCACAACTGCCATGTCCTGGCCAGTAAAGTGAGCCCCTGGCTGGAAACTGACATGTTCTGTCTTGGACAGGATCAGTGTGTTTTCAGTTGTATGCCAGATTACTAATTTCCTGAACTGTTTCTAGAAACAAAAGAATGGTCAAGGAAGTGTTTGTTGGGTGCCCAAGTGACAAGACCCACGATGATTTAATGCATCACTTTGGGACATAGCTGACCTTACAGGATCTAGGTATTGCTGAGTGAAGGCTTGGCTATTTTCTCTTGG
This sequence comes from Apodemus agrarius, assembly GCA_964023405.1. Taxonomy (NCBI): domain Eukaryota; kingdom Metazoa; phylum Chordata; class Mammalia; order Rodentia; family Muridae; genus Apodemus; species Apodemus agrarius. Next base: position 18,198,513 of record OZ030005.1, read on the forward strand.
CTTTGGTCTTATGTCACCCGGAACGGCTTTGACCCTGCAGTTTTCTTGCCTCCACCTCAAGACATCAAGGCATTTTGTAGTGTAGCTGAAGTCCATGGCGGTGCAGCCCCACAGTCCTAGGACTTGGGAGCCAGAAGCAAAAAGATGCCAAGTTCAAGCCTGGTCGGGCTACACAAGGGGACCCTACCTCAGGAGATGGACATGGCGATGCACTGTAGTGACAATTTTCTTTAAAGATTTATTTATTATATGTAAGTACACTGTAGCTGTCTTCAGACATACCAGAAGAGGGCGTTGTCAGATCTCATTGTGAGCCACCATGTGGTTGCTGGGATTTAAACTCAGGACCTTTGGAAGAATAGTTTTTTGTTTGTTTGTTTTTTTGTTTGTTTTTTTGAGACAGGGTTTCCCTGTGTAGCCTTGGCTGTCCTGGAACTCACTCTGTAGACCAGGCTGGCCTCGAACTCAGGAATCCGCCTGTCTCTGCCTCCCAAGTGCTGGGATTAAAGGCGTGCGCCACCACTGCCCGGCTTTTTTTTTTTTTTTTTTTTTTTTTTTAGACAGGGTTTCTTTGTGTAGCTCCGGCTGTCCTGGAACTCACTCTGTAGACCAGGCTGGCCTCAAACTCAGAAATCCACCTGCCTCTGCCTCCCAAGTGCTGGGATTACAGGAGTGCGCCACTACCGCCCGGCTGGGAATAGTCTTAACCACTGAGCCATTTCTCCAGCCCGTTTGGTTTTTTTTAAAACCACAGAAATGTAAGAATGTCTTCCTTTTAGTCCCCAGTGTGGGGCAGGGGCTGCTTTGGACGGTCTGCGGCAGCTATGATATGCCTGGTGCTCTAGCAGCGGTGTGGTTTAGCCAGCTACAGAGTTTCTGCGATTGTGTGGTTTGAAATTCTGCAACTTTTCACAGTATAGGCAGAGCCTGGATAGGCTCGGTGGGCAGTTGTTCATCGTTTAGGGAGGTTGGCTGTTGGTTGTTAACAGCCACGGTCGGAGACGAAACAAAAGGAAAGAAATCAGATTCAGGGATTTTTTTTTTTCTTTTTTAAAGATTTATTATATATAAGTACACTGTTGCAGTCTTCAGACACACCAGAAGAGGGCATCAGATCTTATTACAGATGGTTGTGAGCCACCGTGTGGTTGCCGGGATTTGAACTCAGGACCTCTGGAAGAACAGTCAGCGCTCTTAACTGCTGAGCCATCTCTCCAGCCCTCAGGGATTTTCTTAATTCCCCTCTCCCTTGTTTACCTAGTATTAGGGGGTAAAACTGGGTTGGGGGGATAAAGAGCAGGGAAAAAGAACCACACTGTACCGGAGACCCGCCACAGTGCACATCTGTATTCAACACTTGTACGGGGAAGCGAGACGGCACCTGGGAGCTCCTAGGCCAGCCCGGAGTGCGGTGAGAGCCAAGCAACAGGACGGCAGGGGAACCCCTGCACCTGCAGACAGGAGACAGCCGTGCAGCCTAAACCGCTGTCTTTCCCTCCATGCACAGCCCCCCCCCCATATACTCATAGTCCTTGCCAAGTTGAAGCAGGCGTTGTGAATTCCACGGGAGCCTGGGCCGGCTCAGGCCACGGAGTGAGGCCCTCCCTCTCTTTACAACTCCAAATGAAAAGGAGCTAGGCCCAAGGTCAAACTGGCAACTGGCGGGGCTCAATTTCCCTGCAGAAAGGCCATGCAGTGGCATCAGGCAGGGAGAGGAACGCCTGAACGGTGTAGACACACTCTCGCTTTGATGGTTTTCCAGTTTTCCTAGTGTGATGATTTAGGCTCCTGCACATCATGGAGGTCTCCAGTCTCAGGGACGTTTGCAGACACAGGGTCAATCCATGAGGCCACAGGTTGGTGACGTGGGAACCAGGGCACATAAGGTATGGGGTGGGGCAGGTCCCTAACCAGTCTGTCATCCCAGCCTTTCACAAGGACAGCTGGGCCTGGGCTGGTCCATCTAGCACTTGTCCAGCCCACAGGCTGGGGCCTTCCCGCCCTCCCTGAAGCCCCCTCCCCAGGGCCTGCTTCCCGGAGGAGCTGGGTTCTTCCCCAGAACCCATGATTCATTCAAGCTGGGGCCTTTTCACTTCTGCTTTGGAGCTAAAAATATAGAGACCAAGGAGTCTGGTTGAGCATGCCTCCCCACATATTGCACAATGCCCCCCCCCACCCCCCCAGCTCTGCTGACGTGGGGTCCAATGCAGATCCAAACTTCCCCCAGGTTGTGCGTGCTGAGGTCAGGGCCTATATTCATGCACTTCTTTAGTGAGCAAAGTCCCTTCCTGTAGCCCCAGGTAACCCACCCAGCCTTTTGGTTCCTCTTATATAATATGATCTGTTAGGCATTGGGGGCAACAAAGGGGACTGGTAGAGAGAAAGGCAGGACTGGAGCAATCTGGGCTAAGAGGGAGTCCACACACTGGGACGGACCGAGCAAGGTCTAAAGGGCCCTGCTAGTGCTACTGCCCAGGGCCTGGCTGGGAGTCCCCAGCACAGAGGTCATCGCAGCCCAGCAGGGAGGCCCACTCCAGGTCAGGGAGCAGAGTGGGTGGAGGCAACAGAGGCAGGGTTGAGGCCTACATTGGCTGCAAGTCTCTGCTGCCCCCTGCTGGTTTCAGCTTCACTGCTGTGGTCGACGAATAAATCAGTAACAGGAACCACCTGTTTTGCCTTAGGCCATACTTCATTCTCTGCCCCTCCCCCAGACTTCAGAGGCTGCCCCCAGGGCCAGTTGAGGGTGCAGTAGTCTTGCCAGTGACCTTGTTGGCACAGTCCAGCAGGGCAGTGTGAATGTCTTTGGCACAGGAGATCTGGGCTTTGATGACAGCCAGGTACTGTGGGTAGGGCAGGCTGTCTGGCTGCACTGCGTCCGGCTTTGTGGCTGTGGGTACCAGTGTTGGAGAGTGTTTGGCGCTGTCACAGCTCTGTGAAAGGCACTCGTGGGCCAGGCGCTGTGGGAAGGCAGGCAAGACAACATCAACAGCTTCACTTCCAAGGACCTGCAGCCCCCCTCCCCCAAGTCTGGGGCAAAACTGATGGGCAAAGTCAGCCTGGCTTGCCCAGCATGTGGCTACTTCTCTCTGGGATTCTGTTATTCGAGTCAGATTTGCTATGCAGACAGGCTGTCCTCAGACTTTGTACTCTACTGCTTCACTCTCCTGAGGGCTGGGATCAGGAGTGCACACAACTGAGTGGTCAGACCGTGGCCTGTAGGTAAAGGCGCTTGTTATCAAGCCCGGGTTCTAGTTCCCCAGGACTCACACAGTAGAAGGAAAAATTGACTACTGCAACATGTCCTCCGACCTCTGCCTGTGCACAACCACAGGCCCTGACCACAATAAAATGGAAAAAACAAAACAAAACAAAACAAAAAAACCAAACCAAACAAACAAAAAAAACCCAAGTATAATGCCATGCCCAATTCCTTAAGTGGGTTGGATAGTCACCTCTCCTTGCCTGGTGAGTATAGGTGACAGATGTGTGAAACAGGAGTACTACATTGTTTTTTTTTTTTTTTTTCAGACAGGGTTTCTCTGTGTAGCCCTGGCTGTACTGGAACTCACTCTGTAGACCAGGCTGAACACAGAAATCTGTCTGCCTCTGCCTTCAAGTGCTGGGATTAAAGGTGTGCGCCACCGCTGCCACCACCACCGCCACCGCCGCCACCACCGCCCAGCTAGTGCTCCACTGTTCTAAGTGCTAACTGTTGGACATTAGCTGTCGTTCCTGTCCTAACTAAACCCAGTCCACTTGATGGCACTGCACCTGCAGCTGTCCTCTGTCCTGGTCCCTTCCAAGGCCGCCATTCTCCTCACTGCTCAGGCCCCTCCCAGCCTCCCACCACCTCCCCAGAAGGGTTCTTGTGAGTCCTTGTGTCAGAGCTGACTCCCTTGGTAGGAGTAGTCCTCCTGATCCAGCCAAAGTAACACCATCTTGCAACAAAACTCCATGTAGCTGCACCATGTGCCAGCCTGCAGCAAACCCGTCCTCCCATGGCTGGCCAGGCTTGATAAGAGCCAGGCGTGGGGCGCAGGGCGGTGCAGGCCAGTACTCCCCGCTGAGAGGCGGGCCAGGAAGCCCACAACCATCCTTGGCTACGCAGCAAGTTTGCCTCATTTTAAAAAATAAACAGTACACTGGAAGGCTGGTGGCAAGGGTTGAGAGGGTCTAGTGGTTAGCTGGGTGTCCCGTCCTGTCATCCGCCAGCCCCCAGCCCCCAGCCCCCAGCCCTCTGTCGAAGGAGTTCACATCACCATGCTGGACCTGCACCACACCTTACTTCCTATGTCCTTATCTGGAGGGTGAACAGATGTTTCTTCTACAGCTCCAGAAAAATAATTAAGACCCACCCTTCCTAATTCCAACCACAGCCCTGTAGACCAGGTTAAAGGTGTGCACACCACTGCCCAGCACCAGGCACCCTTAACATGTTTCTTATTTCCTCAATAAAATAAAATAAAATAAAATAAGTCCTGACTTCAAATCCTCTATCACTCTCTGACACATGGTTATATGCAGTCTAGGAAGACCCAGCCTACCACACTCCAGCAGACTCTACTGACAAGCCGAAAGGGAAGTGACTGAGTGTGGTGGGGTCCTGGGGACTGGCTTTCCAGCTTTACTTGTGTTAGATAAACTCTACCACTCAACTAAGTCCCCCGTCCTCTTAGCCCTAATGCTCCTCGCCTAGGCTAGCCTGGAATTCATGATAGTTCTCCTGAATCAGTTTCTCAAGATTGTACAGACTGGAACCAACATACCCAGCTCTTCTTTTTACCCTTTAAAGCAGGATCTCACCGAGTCAGCAGTCAGGTCTTGAACTTTGACCTTCCTGCTTCAGCCTCTTAAGCAGTGGAGCGGGCGACAGGACGGTACCTGCAGGCTTGCTAGCCTAAGGGACTTTGTGTGGGTGAGGATGCATGGCCAAAGGTCAACCTGGTGTGTTGTTTCTCAAGACTTGCTCCCCAACCCCTGTTTTGTTTTTTTGTTTTGTTTTGTTTTTGGTTTTTCCGAGATGGGTTTTCTCTGTGTAGTTCCGGCTGTCCTGGAACTCACTCTGTAGACCAGGCTGGCCTCGAACTCAGAAATCCGCCTGCCTCTGCCTCCCAAGTGCTGGGATTAAAGGCGTGCGCCACCACGCCTGGCATCCAACCCCTGTTTTTTAAGACAGAGCTTTCACTAGGACCTGGAGCTAGCTAGCTGGACTGGCTGGCTCCTGAGCCTCACACAGCCTCACCTCTACCTCCCCAGCCCTGGGCTGCAGGCACACAGCACCACGCCCACTTTTAGTGTGGGTATTAGGAATCAGACTTGTCCAACCTCAGTGTTGCTGCCACATCTCTCATGGTCCAGGCCCAGGCTTTACCATGTCTGCTTCTTGGCCTGCTCACTCAAGTCCCAACCCAAACAGCTGAAGTCACAGCCTCAAGCCTATGACAGTCCCCAGCGACGGAGCACAAATCCCCATACTGTCCCCTCAGGCCCTGTCCCTGCTGCCCTTCCGGCCCGACTGTCAGGTGGAATTCCTCGTTCTACCAGCAGCCTTCTGTGTGTCACTCTCTCCCTACTCCACATGCCCCCGGGCTACCTCACCCTATAGAGCTTGACCACTCTGAGCTGTCCATCTTCAGTCTTGTATTCGTCACTCCACTGAACTAGCTCTGTGAGGGTGAGAATCAGGATAGGTTTTGCACCTAGCACATGTCTGGCACAGAGAAAGCTACCAGTGAGCCACTGGCTGACTAAAGCTGGGCATGGTGGTGCATGCGTATGATCCCAGTGCATTTAGAATAGGGAGGCCTGCTTGGTCTACAGACCCAGTGCTGGGAGAGCCTGGGCTACTGAGTGCCACTATCTCCAACTGTTCTTGTGGCTAAGTGGAGTCTAGTCACAGTCTCTCTAGGGAGCTCCTCACCAAGCAGAGTTCCAGCTGATCACAGAGTGCGTAAAACTCCTCCAGACACTTGTCAAAGCGCTGTATGGGTCCGTCACTGCAATTCCTACAGCCAGAAAGAAAGCAGTGCATGACAAGGGAAGTGACTTTCAATCTGTTTTTGTTTATTTATTTTTTTGGTTTTTCGAGACAGGGTTTCTCCTTACAGCCCTGGCTGTCCTGGAACTCACAAATCTGCCTCTGCCTCCCAAGTGCTGGGATTAAAGGTGTACGCCACCACTGCCCCTGCCCCCCACCTTCAATCTGAAACACAAGCATCTATATGTAGATAATCAAGTGACCACCAAGATATTAAAGCCAGGCCCTGGGGATCTAGATGGGCTTTTAAAAGGAGGGGCTGGGGCAGCAGTGGAGGGATTTCTATGGTTGAGGTAGAGAAGAGGGGTTCACTTACTGCCCGTTGTCAATGTTAGTGTTCTGAATCAGATTCTGGGCTGCAACCTTCATCAAAGTCTAGTTTTAAAAGGACATTGAGAGAGAAAAGTGAGATACAGGGAATGAAGGCACACAAACAGGATCAAGTCTTTTTGAAATCCACAACAGGCCTTTTTGGCTTGCACCTCCATCCTGATAATAGAGATTAATGCTCACTACTACCCCCATAGCAATTTCTCCCCGTATCTTTCTTTCTTTTTTGGTTTTTCGAGACAGGGTTTCTCTGTATAGCCCTGGCTGTCTTGGAACTCATTTTGAAGACCAGGCTAGCCTCGAAATCCAGAAATCCACCTGTCTCTGCCTCCCAAGCGCTGGGATTAAAGGCGTGTGCCACCACTGCCTGGCTTTTTTTTTTAAACATTTTATTTATACGAGTACACTGTAGCTGTCTTCAGACACCCCAGAAGAGGGCGTCAGATCCCATTACAGATGGTTGTGAGCCACCATGTGGTTGCTGAGATTTGAACTCAGTACTTAATGGAAGAGCAGTCTGTGCTCTTAACTGCTGAGCCATCTATGTCTTCAGCCCCCCTCCCCCCGTATTTTTCAATAAGCCTGCTCTCATTTGGAATTCTCACCAATAACTTCCTGGACATACCTTTTACCTAGTCATCACGGACAGAAATGGCACTTAGGCTGGACTTCTGCACAGAACTTATCCAGAACTGTTTCTCTATCTACCTATCTACCCCCGCCCGGCCCCCTTCCATCTAGTTTTTCGAGACAGGGTTTCTCCGTGTAGCCCCAGGTGTCCTGGAACTCACTCGGTAGACCAGGCTGGCCTCGAACTCAAGAGATCCGTCCTCCGAGCGCTGGGATTAAGAGCATGCCACCACTACGGCCGGCCAGAGCTTCACTTTGGTCAGACACAAACACAACCCACGCACTCAGCTAGTCTTAATCCTCTTCCTCCGTCAACACACAGCGCCGCGGCGCACCTCCCCGGAGCCAGCCCGCCAGCCTCTCTCGCTCCCCGCGGCCCTGGAGTCACCTGGAGACTCTCCTTCAGTTGTGGGATGAGCATCTTGTAGCGCTGCACAGGATCGAAATCCTGTTGCTGCTGCTGCAGGAGCCCGCTCTGGGCAGAGCCCACCAGTTGTGTCGGTTGCGGCTGTTGCTGGGGACCCGGACCACCGGCAGAACCCGGACCTGACACACCGGCAGCAGAGGAAACCGCCGCGGACTGTGGCTGGGGCGCAGCCATTTTCCTCGGAGAGAACACCGGAAACACGTCACAAGCGCGTCTGCTCCGGAGGCTCTTCAGCCTCTTCAGTTGGCTGGCCCTGGTTAGCCCCGCCTCATCGACTGGTTAGCCAATGGAAGGAGAGGATGTGCATTTTTCTCCGCCCTCCCAAATGCGAGGCCGTGAGTGGAATATCCTTTCACCAATCATGAGAGGAGTTCTCTCACAGCTCCGCCCCTTCACCCACAGCTCGCCAATCGCTGTGAAGGGCTGACCGCACTCTATTTCCCTGAAGGCCTTGCGGCGAGACGCGACCTGTCCAGTCTTGAGCGTCTGGGTAGCAGTCGGAGCGGGAGTCGTGAGTCGGTGTCCGACGCAGTCCGCGCTTTTGCTTCAGTCACGCCCGAGCCCTTCTCGCCGGTCCCCTTGATCCCGCCCTTTCCCGCGGAGCGCGTAGTCTACAGGAGCCTTTCCTGGGATCCGGCGTCTCTCAGAGTCGGCACGCCCCTCAGCGTCCGCCGGCGGCCAGCGAGGACGCCGTCCGCGCCGCCGTCGCCTGGTCGCGATGGCGCCCACCATCCAGACCCAGGCCCAGCGGGAAGATGGCCACAGGTGGGCCCGTCACCTGCCGTTTCGTTCCGATTTGTGTTGTGAGCTGCCGGCTGGGGACTAGGCCGAGGGGTCCGCTCCAGACGTCACTGCCTGCCTCAGGCCGGCCTGCGGCGTCGCGCAGCGCTTGCCCCTGACGCCGGGGCGGTCCCCTCTGGGCCTCTAGGTCACTTCCCGGCCCCTGCTCTCCAATTTGGGAGTCCCACCTTGGGGGCGGGGCGCAGTCCTCCCCCAGCCCTTCCCGGGGGCCTCGGGAGCGCCCTCCGCGGGCCGAGCGTCTGCCTTCGGGCATAAGGCAGCAGCCCGTCTGCAGTCCGGACCTTCCTTCCCACTCACGTCAAACTGACTTCTCTCTCTTCTCCCCGAAACCAGGCCCAACTCGCACCGGACCCTGCCCGAGAGGTAAGCAAGCCCCCGGCCACCCTCCCCGGCGGGCGGGACAGCGCGCGGGGCCGCCAGGCCCTTCCTGGGCTGCTGCCCTGACTGCCGGCCAGCCCCGGGCCGGGGTCGCAGGCTGAGGTTTGTTTGGTGAAAATTGCGAGTGGCAGCCTAAGCGTTCCTTCCTCTGTAGAGGTACGGGCCTGAGATACTAACTACGCCCGCAGGCTTGACAGCAGGCGCTTTTACCTGCGGAGCCATCTTGTCAGCCTGAGGCTGTTTTTTAAAATTGTTAATTTTTTTGAGACAGGGTTTCACTGTGTAGCCCTGGCTGTCCTGGGACTCACTCTGTAGACCAGGCTGGCCTCGAACTCAGAGATCCACCTGCCTCTGCTTCCCAAAGGCTGGTGTGGCACTATTATTCCTTTTGAGATAAGAGTTTTATTTTGTATTGCTGACTGGCCTGGAACTCACTATGTAAACCGTCACTAGCTTAAACTCTCAAGTGATCTGCTGCCTCCCAAGTGCAGAGATTAAAGGCCTGTGCCACCAACTTCAGCCATTTATATTATTTTAAGTAGATGTGTAAGTATGTGCATGTCTGTGTAGCAGCCTACAGAGGTCACAGTTGTCCCATGTTACAGTTGGTTGTCAGCCTGATGTGGGTGCTAGGAACTAAACTTGGGTCCTCTGCAGGATAAAACTCCCTCTTAACTGCTGAAGTCATCTCTAAAGGTCTGCAAGACTAGTTCTGGGACACTGTTTTCTTAGGTCTGGAGTGGTCTGCCGAGTCAAGTACTGCAATAGCCTTCCTGACATCCCATTTGACCCCAAGTTCATCACCTACCCCTTCGACCAGAACAGGTAGGACTGAAGAATGGAAACACTACTAAGAAATAGTTCATTGAAGGCAAGGACTGCTTATTTCATTGCCTCACCCTCCCTGGGACTAGCACATAGGAGGTGCTCAGTAACTAGTAGAGAAAGCAGCATACAATACCCCGAGTAAGAAGTGTCCTAATGCTGGACACTTGCACTCTGAGTTCCTCTCCATAGAAGCTTAGCTTCTAGGAAGGGAGCATGTTGGGGCGTGAGGGTGGATCATAAAAGCGTAACAGGCATGTTTTCCCACCCAGGTTTGTTCAGTACAAAGCAACCTCCTTGGAGAAACAGCACAAACATGACCTCCTGACTGAGCCAGATCTGGGGGTCACCATCGATCTCATTAACCCTGACACCTACCGAATCGATCCCAATGGTGTGTGGGGAGACAGGGAGGGTCTGCTCTAGGCCAGCAAAGGCCAGGCCTGGGTATCCTTCATGGTCCTCCTGCCCCTCACCCCCTAGTTCTTCTGGATCCGGCTGATGAGAAGCTTCTGGAAGAGGAAATTCAGGCTCCCACCAGCTCCAAGAGGTGAGGTGGTCCCCATACATACTGGGTGGACTTTACCAAGCATGGTACCCTGAGGTGCCTTGTTTTCCTCTTTAGATCCCAGCAGCATGCAAAGGTGGTCCCGTGGATGCGTAAGACAGAGTATATCTCCACTGAGTTCAACAGATATGGCATCTCCAATGAGAAGCCTGAGGTCAAGTAAGTAACAGGTGGGAAGGGAAGAGAGCAAGACTTTAGAGATGGCCAGAGGCCCTTAGTGACATTTTTTTCACTGCTAGGATTGGGGTTTCTGTGAAGCAGCAGTTCACAGAGGAAGAAATATACAAAGACAGGGACAGCCAGATCACAGCCATTGAAAAGACTTTTGAAGATGCCCAGAAATCGGTAATTGGGGGACTAGAATAGAGGCAAAAGTGTGTCTCAGGTTTTCCCTCTTTCTCACCCTTTTTGTTCCATCAGATCTCCCAGCATTACAGCAAGCCCCGAGTGACACCAGTGGAGGTCATGCCTGTCTTCCCAGACTTTAAGGTCAGACTCAGGGTGGGAGGCAGGGGCAGCCACTTGTGCCTGTCCAGTCTTTACTAACTTTAGTATATTTCTATTTCCCAGATGTGGATCAACCCATGTGCTCAGGTCATTTTTGACTCAGACCCAGCCCCCAAGGACACAAGTGGGGCGGCTGCATTAGAGATGATGTCTCAGGCCATGATCAGGTCTGTGGTCCTGCTGTCTACCTTGGTGTGTTCCTTGTTGCCTCTCCTGTATTTGGGTGTTTTTGAGATAGGTTATGATCCTGTTGTCCAGGCTGACCTCTAGGCTCCTTGCATTCCTCTTGCTTCAATCATTGGAATGTTGAATGTATACGCATGTTTCCCCACACCCAGCCTTGTTCCTTTTTTGTTGTTGACCTTTACATTCTATTCTTCCCCCAAACCAGGGGCATGATGGATGAGGAAGGGAACCAGTTTGTGGCGTATTTTCTGCCTGTGGAAGAGACACTAAAGAAACGAAAGCGGGACCAAGAGGAAGAAATGGATTATGCACCAGATGATGTGTAAGTGGGTTAGAGTTAGGCTCAGGGTTAGGTTTTAGAATTCAGAAGTATGTCTCCTTTACTCCTCAGGGAGCAGTGGGCTGATTCTGTACCTTCTTCCCAGGTATGACTACAAGATTGCTCGGGAATACAACTGGAATGTGAAGAACAAGGCCAGTAAGGGCTATGAGGAGAACTATTTCTTCATCTTTAGAGAGGGTGATGGTGTTTACTACAATGAGCTGGAGACCAGGTACTCAGCACTGTTTGATGAGTTTGGCCCTTTGTATGTGTGTGTGTTTGTGTTTTAAAGACCATGCAAGAACTATTCTGAAATCATTTGTACCTAAGGATTTGTTATATTTAAGAGTAGCAGGAGCCTGCTTTTATATGTGGGCTGGACCTGGCTCTGGTCCTAGTACCTTAAACCAGAAAGAAAATTTTCATATAATGCAGGATTTTTTCCTGCATTATGCAGCCATTTTTCTCACACAATAGGCAAGTTCCCTCCTGTAAGATACATCCCTGGTCTCAATAGTTTTAATAAGTTTTTTGTATATGATGTGTTTATGTTCATACGTGTACATACTGGAGCCAGAGGTTGCCATCAGTTTTCCTTTGTTGCTCTTTTGTGTGCATGCATGTGGAGGTTAGGGGATCACTTGGGGGAAGTTATTCTTTCCTGTTCCGCCATGGCACTTTACCAACTGAATTATCTCCTATAGCCCCTTCAGCAGGTTTTAAATACTTGATCCTGTCTGGCTGGAGATGTGAAAATGGGCAGAGTAACACCACCTTTACTACAGTCCAGCTGCAGTCCATTGCTTTCCTACTTAAAAGCCAGAAACCCAAAATTTTGCCATCTTCTTGTTTTTATGCTTTGGATAAGAGGTCTTGGAAAATGGCTGAGCAGCATAGGACCCTGGCTGCTCTTCCAAGACCTGAGTTTATATCCCAGTTCTCTAGAGAATCTGATGCCATCTTGTGGCTTCTTGGGGTACTACAACACAACATACATACATGCAGGCAAAACACCCATTCACTTAAAATCTTAAACAAAAAAAACCCAGAAAACTTAAAAGTTGGGTAAATCAAATCCATGATAGCATCTTTCACATCCACTGTATGTATACTTTGTCTTCTGGTATGCTCTGGGTCAAATACTGATAGGGAACCAACTGGAGCCTAACTCCCCTTCTGCAATTGTCCACTGCAGGGTTCGTCTCAGTAAGCGCCGGGCCAAGGCTGGAGTTCAGTCAGGTACCAATGCCTTGCTTGTCGTCAAACACCGTGACATGAATGAGAAGGAATTAGAAGCCCAGGTAAGCTCTACTGGCCCAGGATAATCCCAAAAGGAGTCTAGTGGGAGAGAGGTCTGATAGACCTATTTCATCATCTTCCCATTTGCTGACTGATTCCAGGAGGCACGCAAGGCCCAGTTGGAAAACCACGAACCAGAGGAAGAGGAGGAGGAAGAGATGGAGGCTGAAGAGAAAGAAGCTGGGGGCTCAGGTAAAGGACTAATCACATCCTGGGAGCCTGGGAGGGTGGGCAATGGAATCTCACCAGTCCCTACTTCCTCACAGATGAGGAACAGGAGAAGGGCAGCAGCAGTGAGAAGGAAGGCAGCGAGGATGAACACTCTGGCAGTGAGAGTGACCGAGAGGAGGGTGACAGGGATGAGGCAAGTGACAAGAGTGGCAGCGGTGACGATGAAAGCAGCGAGGACGAAGCTCGTGCTGCCCGGGACAAAGAGGAGATTTTTGGTAGTGATGCCGATTCAGAAGATGATGCTGACTCTGATGATGAGGACAGAGGGCAGGCCCACAGGGGCAGTGACAATGACTCGGACAGTGGTAGTGATGGTGGTGGCCAGCGGAGCCGCAGCCAGAGCAGGAGTCGTAGCCGGAGTGCCAGCCCCTTCCCCAGTGGCAGTGAACACTCAGCTCAGGAGGATGGCAGCGAAGCTGCAGCTTCTGATTCCAGTGAGGCTGACAGTGACAGTGACTGAGCCTCAAGGCCTTCTAATGAGATCAGCACAGACACCATTCTTAGGGCAGGGAAGCACTTTTCTAGTTATGTTTTGTGAGCCTTTGTCCCTACCCCTCAATCTTTGCTGTTAATAAACCTAACGTCTCTTGACTTTATTCCCCAAAGTCTCTGTTCCCCTTCACATCCTCCCTCCCCCCCCAACCCCCCTCCCCGCTCAAGGATCCCCACGGATTCACAGGAAATGCATCATAAGAAAAATTAGAGTCTTTTTGGTTTTGTTTTTGTTTTTTTTTTGTTTTCCAAAATAAGCCCAGACCATTAACAATTGAAACTCCAACAAATAAGTCTTCTCCAACAGCGAGAAAAATGTACAGTTACTCAAAGCTGATTCTGCCAGTGGGGCTGGGGACAGAAGTGGGTAGGGTAGGGTGAAACCACGGAGGGGAATGGGGGTGGGAGGGTCAGGGTCCTGCCTGTCAGAGTGAGGCCGCCTGCGTTCTGCACTCTGCTGTCAGGTGGGTGGGAAGCTCTCGCCTCCCTCTCGGGGAGGGTATCCCTCATCACCTTCCAGTGCCAGGCAGGGTCAGTCACCCTGATGGGAAGTGAACGAGACAAGACTAGACCGGCTTGTGGAGGTGAGGGTCCCATGAGAGGGACACCCTGCTTATTCCAAACAGGTGGCCTTTCACCCCACTTCCCACTGTTAGCGGGAGGGAGGGGCCGGAGAAGCCTGGGAGTTAAGAGGGGAATGAGCAAAGGCACAGAAACCTGGAGGGCCGGGGTGGGGACTTGCATAGGTTGATGAGTGTGCAAGAGGTACATAAATACACCTGACACCCCGCCCAGCCCGGCACTGGGAGAGGTGGTGGGGACCACAGGCAGGTCCCCAGGGCCACTCTACCCCCTGGCTTCTTCTCCCTCCCTGGGCTCAAAGCAGGGGAGGTCCACAGACCAGGAGGCAGGGGCAAGGTCTGGGGGGATGGGCTGATAGTACAGGGAAGGCTTTCTTTTTTTCCTTTTTTTTTTCTTTTTTCTTTTTTTGGTTTTGTTTTTCCCAACATTTTGTATCTTTAATAACATACACAATGGTTACCAGCCATATTCATAACAAAAGTTATTCATAAAATGTATCTAAAAATAACATTTTTTTCCTTTTCGTGTGAAAAGCTTGAGAATGTCCCAATGAGGGTGTAGGTTGAGGGGGAAAGAGGAGTTTGGAATAGGGGACCCTGGCTTCCCCACAGCCTGAATCCCAAATTCCCTCCCTCCACCTGGGCCCCAGCACCAGCCCTCATCAAGAACAGGGAGGAGAGGGTTTATGTGACTCAGGCTGGGCTGCACCTCTGGGTTATGATATAGTGTTCCACTTACATGAGGTCATGACATAATGGGTGTGGGAAAGGTAGACAGAAAGAGTGTAGGCAAGAAAACAAAAACCCAACACTCCCCCTTCCCTGGTTCCTACCCACAAGTCTTGCCAACAGACCTGGGGAACAGAGAAGGGTTAGGCTGGTGGGGGAAAGGGACATTAAGGCAACAGACTTCCTGACCTCACTGCGGGCCTGGGGCTGCCCACCTTCAACCTCTGCATCTGGGAGCCGGGGTTGGGATGGGGAAGGGCAGGGGCGTCTGCAGGAGGGGGCTCTGCCCTCTCCTCATAAAGTTCAGGCTCCCCCTGCCACTGTCCTGGCTCAGAGAGAGGCCTGGGGATTCTAAAAATGACAGGGAATGATCAGAGAAAAACCGTTAAGAACTATATAAATATGTATCTTAAATAGGCCTAAGAAATTAATTGTAGAGAACCTCTGATAAACAGGGCAAGCAAAAAAGGAAGGTGGTGCCTGTCTGGGGAAATGGCAGGAATGGGGAGGGTGGGGTAAGGGAGAGGGCTCTTCTCCAGGGACATACTGGTGGAGCAGGCTGTCCACACTGCTCACTCCCCATTGTCATGTGGCTGAAGGGCAGGCTGCGCAAAGCAGCTGTCAGTTTGTCTCTGAGGTCTGCTCTCTTGGGGAAGGACGGGTGTCAGCAGTCTGAAGGAGGCAGGGGTAGGATGGGGCCAGTGGGGGATTCGGGAGGGAAGGGGCAGGCAGTCTGGCCAGTCCTTGCCTCTGGCTGCCCTCTCTGTCCCCGGCCTCAGCTGAGATCCCTCAATGGGCCTGGGAGTGAGCAAGGCATGTGCCAATGTTAAACAAAAGTTAAGAGGATGAGTAGAAAAATATCAGAATGTATAGCTGCGCCAGCCCACCCTCTCGCTGCCGAGAAGCCTGTTGGGGGATGGCCCCCGCCCGCCGCCCAGGGAGCCTATGGGTGCGCTGGGCTGTGGGTCCCGTCAGATGGTGGAGGTTTTGTCTGTCCCATCTGTGGTGAGAAAGGGAGGAAGGGAGGAAGGTCAGGAGCTGGTGGCAGTCCTGAGCAAAGGCACTCACATAGCATGTCATCCCAGGCGGACCCTCCCTGGAGTCTGGCCTCCCCTTGGGACCCTCAGGACGGCTCCAAGTTGCTAGGTTCAGAGCTGGAGATGTTGGGTAGGTGGGAGCTAGGTCAGGGGAAGAGGAAATGCTCACCACCCAAGGCGTGTTCTGTCATGCTCAGACACAGAGACTCCAGGGTGGGATTGATCTCCAGGTCAGGCCCAGGTACCGGGCAATCTGAGTGGGAGAGAAGAGAATGGTGGAGGTGAGGGGAGGGCCAACCGGGATGGAAAGAGGGAAGGGCTGAGAGACAGAGATTGCTGGCATGGGGTTGGAGCCAAGGATAAAGAGCCCAGAAAGCAAGCATACAAGGGGGTGGAAGACATGGCTAAATACGGGCCTAGGGATGTCACAACGCAGACAGGGAGACAGCCACAGTCAGTAGGAGTTGGGTAATGCAGAAAAGGCCAGACTTTTCAGAGAGGAAGTGATGTGAAGCCAAGGGAGTGTTCTTGGAGGCCACACACAGGCTCTGACTATTTTGGACAGAGACTCAAGTTGCCTTGGGCAGTCTGGGCAGCTTCTTGCTGGTTGATGGCCCAAGCCCACTCTCTGTGCTTGGTGTAAAGCTAAGCTAAAGCCCTTCCTGTGGCTACCTGGACTTGTTCCCGCAAACAAAATGCAATCCAAGCAGGCACAACAGGTAGCGCAAAACAGGACAGCAAAACATGGAGCCTGTCCTCTAAGTAGTTCTCAAAAGACCTTGAGCACCTGCACAAGAGCTCAGGTACCATGGAGATGGCGAAGTACTTTTGCCTCATCTCAGGACATCTGAGCTCCTTCTGAGCTATACTCCTAGGGTCTGGCTCCCATCTTAAGCCTCATTTTCACCCTAGTCACCCTAACCTTGAAGTTAGGTCCCAGGGAGACCTGTTTCTCTAAAAAACAAGCTTTGAACGTGAACACTCTTTATAGCTGAGTGGTGACTGGGGAGGTCAGAGCACATCTGAGCACCCTTCTCAGGAGGATCAGGAGGGCTGCCTAACGGACTGGCACACGTGTTGGAATAGTTCTTACCTTTTGCACCCATGGCACACCCATTCACTCAACACCATCTACACAATAGCCCTACAGTGTGCTAAGCCCCACCCTAAGATGAACAGACAGATCATCTCTGAGGCCACAAATGGAGGCCTACAGTATTTCATCAATTCACAAACTCTATCTCACCTCCAAATCTAAGACCTGTCCAGAGCAGCTCACTGAAGCCAGCTTCCTGTCATAAATGTCATGCCTAGACTAAGTATGCAAGAGTACACCAGCCAGAAGCCACTCCTGCCTCGTCCAGTCAAGCAGGGATCCAGAGCTGGCATAGTTTTGATCTGCCACATGCCACTCAACCCTCCTGACCTCTGACCTCCAGGCTGATGTGAACAGAGGGGGATGAGGCCACTTTCACCACAAAACCTCATTAAGAGGTGTAGTCAACCAAAAACAAAACAAAACAAAACAAAACAAAACAAAAAGACAATTAAGCCGGGCAATGGTGGCGCACGCTGTAATCCCAGCACTTCGAAGCAGAGGCAGGCAGATTTCTGAGTTCGAAGCCAGCCTGGTCTACAGAATGAGTTCCAGCACAGCCAGGGCTACACAGAGAAACCCTGTCTTGAAAAAACAAAAACCAAACAAAAAAAAAAAACCAAACAAAAAAAAAACAAACAAACAAAAAAAAGAGGTGTAGTCATTGGTTCCAGTGGTCACGACCTCTCACAGAACACAACTGTCAGGTGGGCTGACAGGTTACAACTCTTCTGCAAACCTTTCACTGACCCCTCAGATTTTAAACCCTTCTGAGTTTTAAGTGAGCTTATAAAGAGATAGTGGCAGATCAATACCAACACTGAGACCATGGCATAAATAAAGAAGGAAAGACATGCAAACGGGAGCTAAGCTATTCAGTGAAGTGGAGAGAGCCCTGATAGACTTAAAGGACATCTAAGGAAAATGCCTCCCTCGAGATGTAGGGAGATGGAGGATGGCGCATAGCCTGCTACAAATCCAGAGGGGAGAGGGGAGAGTGGATGTGACATTCAGGTGAGCAGGCAAAAGCCAACTAAGGCGGGTGGCCAGGCTGAATGACCGCGGACAGGCAAGGCACCTCACCTGGAGGGAACATGAGAATGGCCTGGGGTGACGAGTGAACCGGGAGCGAGTGAGTGCGCTGCACAGAGCTGCGGCTCTGGCTGGGCATGCTGTTGCTGCCTCCAGGATTGGCAAACCACAGGTTCTACACAGGACACGGGGAGAAAGTGTCAGGGTGAATAGGAGAGGCCCAGGCCAAACATATCCCAGGTACTGCCACCTCAACCCCAGAAGCACCTGAACCTGGATAGCAGTTGGCTCACCTGTCGGCCCTGACCCCCAAGACTGGGGCTGGTAAGGGCATGTCGAGGAGAGACACCCCCAATGCCTGAAGGGCTCAGGAGACCCATCCTGCCAGGTGGTAATGCCCGAGGAGGCATCGGGAACTGCCGCTGGGTCCGCCGGGCCACACCCATCCCCACAGAGCCAGCTATGGGGAGAGAGTTGGAGCCAAATGCCCAGCTGCCAGAAAGCAGAGTACAGGCCGTTAGCTTAGGCACAAGGGCCTACCTCCTGTCCTTCCCACAACTCCGGTGGGGAGGACAGAACAGCAATCTGCTGTGAGCAAGGCTCCCTTGGCCACGCCCTTGCGCCCTACACTTGTTTCTTCCTGACCCAAGGTGGAAGTGGGGAGCACAGCGAGGTTTCCTTGTACCCTTCAGAGCAGTTGTTCGAATGTCACTTTTTAATAAAGAAATGTGTCATCTGGGACCTCAGAGCCTTCTGCATACAGGCAAGGAGACAAAGGTACAGGAGCAGGGTCTCCTTGACAGACATGTGCTGGGTTTTTGTCACCTGAGCAAACGTCCGTGTGGTGCTGGGGACAGCAGCCAGGCTCTGCACGCAATGGCCAGCCTCGCACACTTGTTCTGTTACAGTTGGACCAGACTCTCTAACTGCCTTTCTTTGCTCTTTATTCTAGAAGTTAGGCAACATTCCTTATATCTTTTCTCTCTGGAACAGAGAGCTATACAGTGGGTCTACAAGATGTCTGGCAGGTAAAGGTACTTGTCATCAAGACTGATGACCTGAGTTTGACCCCTGGAACCCCAATGGTTTGAGGAGAAAACTGACTTCTAAAAGTTGTCCTCTGACCTTCACATGGGCATACCCACACACATACCGTAAGAGAGATAGTACTGGGCTGTGACCTGCAGGCCCTGCAACAGCTGCAGAGCAGTTCATGGTTCTGCTTAATACCTACTTCTATGCACTACGGCACGAAAGCAAAAGTTCCCTCTCCTCCAATCAAAGCCCCACTGTGGCTGCCAATGGCCGTGATACAGTTTCCCTAAAGAAGCCTCTCTGGACTGAAGGCCTGTTCTCCTCCTTCAGGCCCCCATCTCTTAAACTCTTCTGAAAGGTAATCAAACGGCAGTGCCTTTCCACAAATCGAGCTCTCTTTCCATGAATTCCTACCTCATTCTCCAAATTGTAGAAATCTCCTTGCCTCTGCCTTCTGAGTGCTAGGATTAAAGTCCTGTGCCACACCACAATTAGCCTTTTTTTCTCTTCCCTCCCTTTCTCTTTTTGGTGTTTATGAGACACGGTTTCTCTGTGTAGCCCTTACTGTTCTTGAACTCAGAGATCCAAGTCTCTCTGCTTCCCAAGTGCTGAGATTAGGTGTGTGCCATTACATCTGGCCTTTCTTCTCTTTTAAGTTGTCTTTCATCTAGAAACTCTGTACTGGGTGATCCAGGTAAGTATAGCAGGGGCCCGTTTCAGAACATAGCAATCACCCTTTTAGGCATCCACATGCCAACTCTATCTGCCTAGGGAGGTGCCCACCTACCCCTTCTGCTGCCGGTAGCTCTGCATGTCCAGTGCAGCTTTTCGAGGGAATGTCCGGAGGAGTTTCAGCACTTGCTGCTTCCAGGACAGCAGCCGCTTCTTCTGTGTCTCTGTGAAAGCCTGGAAAGGGGGTTAAAGGATGATGCTGGACACAGAGGACCACCCTGATAGGTTAGCTGGGAGAGGCAGGGACACAGTAGTAACTGAGTATAGTCATCTCTCTCTGTGATCAAGATGAGCAGGAGGCAAGAAACCCTGAACCAGCAGGAGTGTTTTTTGAAGCTTGGCACAGAGAGCAGGGATGAGCAGGTGGAGGTGGCCACTCCTCATAGGGTGTGGACAAAAGCTAAGAAGCATTTGAAGGCAACGCTGGAGAGGCTGGGATGAAACTTGGGCCCTGGTGCACTGTGGGCTCTGAGGGGGTGGAGCAGCCTCTTTCCCTCTTGGGAGCCCTAGCAAAACAAAGGTCCTACCTCATGAGTCAGGCACTTTTCGATGAGCTGGAGGTAACTGGTGATGTTCTCCTCGTCTGGTCGGGACACCAGCAGCTGGGTGCATACTGAGGAACATGGGAAAGCGCAGAGCTTAATCCCAACATACCCTCTGCCGTACTGCAGCCTTCCCAGTACCAGCTGGTAGGTACAGAGGGACAGAAACATGGGCTAGAAGAGCCCCACTTCCTTGGCTAGTACCATCAATACCTACTCACAAGGTTCACCTCTAGTCGTTAGTAAGAAGCACTGCTCCCCTTCTCTAACTTGGACTCATCCCTGGTACCTGGGTTCACCTGGCATTCTGACTCAGGATTCTGGGCTAGACACTGCTCTCACCTTTGCCCATCACCCGTGTAAACTGGCTGGGGATGTCTCCGTCGGCGACGGGAGCTGGGGCTGGCTCACTGCTATCAGAGGGGGCTGGAGCTGGTGGAGGAGGATAGTTCTCTGCAGCTGGAGGGTCCTTGGTCTCAGTGCCCTTGTCTGATCCAGGGTGGGTGAGGGGAGGCTCAGCACCTGGCAGCAGCGGCTCCCCCCGACCCCCATCCTTGGCAGTAGGGGTGGCCTGAAGGACACTGTAGGCCTTGATAGGAGTGATGATGATCTGTTGCAGCTCCTGCAGGGCATTCCGCAGATTGCCACCTTCCAGCACATCCTACAAGGGAGGACAGAGCTAGGTCAGGCACAGACCCCAAGGTGATGAGACTCTGTGAAGCCTACACAGTATGCAAGGTTCTAGCACCGGGGTCAGAGGAGAGCACTTCTGGCTCATCAGCCACTTAGACTCCTTTTTCTCTCCAAAGCAGCAGCGGACTATCAGACTGAGACAGTAAGGAGAAGAAAAATCCAGGAGGAAGCAAGGAAAAGAAAGAAGGAAGATAAATGGAAGCAGACTAGGACTGAGTGGAGAAGAAAGTCAATTAAAAAATTCCTTACAAACCGGGCGTGGTGGCGCGCGCCTGTAATCCCAGCACTTGGGAGGCAGAGGCAGGCGGATTTCTGAGTTCGAGGCCAGCCTGGTCTACAGAGTGAGTTCCAGGACAGGCAGGACTACACAGAAAAACCCTGTCTCGAAAAACCAAAAAAAAAAAAAAAAAAAATTCCTTACACATCTGCAATTCATCCACAAACTCACCCACACTCAGGTCTCCTGATAAAGGATAGAGACATTCTAGAATCACAAACCAGGACAGGTAGGGAAGACAGGGAAAGCGGGTGAGAGGGTGAGAGGGAGCGTCTCAGGCAGCAGTGAGTGAGCCCTTGGATGTCAACTTGCTCAAGGTCTCTAGAATCTGCTGCCCGTGGCTGGGGCCAGCAGAGGTCAGATTGCAGCTCCCAACAAGAATGATCCAAAGCCTTCTACTTGCCCATACCACTGGGCCTTGAAGAGGAGGATAGCAGACCCTCACCTTCTCTAGGGACTTGAGGACGCTCTGTCTCTCACGCAGCTTCTGGATGCTCAGGGCTATCTTGTGCCGGGCACCTTTGGTGACATTCTGTGATGAGGACAGAAGGAGACAGGAAGCTGAAAACAGGTAAGGTCCATAGGGTAACCCAACAGAGATCAGGAACAGAGAGGCTTGATGACAGGAACAGCACCCATTGTGCTGGCCCGCCACCTCCCCAGTGGTCTCTCAGGTTTACCTGCGACTCTAGGTGCTGCTCAGTTAGGGTCATCATCTCTTCGTAGCTCATCTGTGAGAACAGAGCAGCATACTTGTGCAAGCGGAGGCTCTTGAGCCATGAGGGCACATCTGTGAAAAGGAGGGAGGATAGGTCAGGAAATGGATACTGGTGACCAGAGGCGGGTGTGGGCAGAAGTCAGGCATGAACCACCAGTAGCCTTAGAAACTACAGTGGGCTGGAGCCGGAAGCTGCCGTTTTAGATACCCTTCCCTAGCAGGGTACCTGACGTACTGAGCTGCCAGGATGGGCTCCATGATTTATCTCATCTACCAATTATCTGAGCTCTGGTTGGCTGTGAGGGTTATCTATTAGCTTCAAACCTGTCCCCTCCCTGAGGTAGCAGCTACAGGCAATTTTCTGTCCTTCCGGCCTAGTCCAAGCCCCGGAGCAGGGTTTCTGGCACTGTCCTCTGGATGCACCTTTCATCCCGCTGCCATCCTCCTGGAAAGTGTTCCGGCTGGAGCCCTGCTCCTCCGTCTGCTCACTGCCAGAGGAAGCCACACTGCTCTGTGGCGAGAGGGGTGCGTGGTCGGGCGTGGTGAAAGCAGCCCGGGCCCCAAGCTCCTCTGGACTCGGCCACTCACCAGGGGCCTGCGGGCTCGTAGGGATGAGTGACATGGAGCGCTTCAGTGGGCTAGGGTGGATTTGGCAGGGGAGACCTGGCCAGAGAAGGAAAAGCAAGAGGTCAGGTTGGGGAATCTGAGCATAGAAAAAACCATGGCCTGATCAATCTTATAATCCTCGAAGGGGAAGGAGCCAAGGGACTTCAAGGGGAACTGTCTATAGGTATTCCTCAGCCTCCTACCAGAACACCCACCTTCCCAGCATGATCCAGGGGTCTATGAACTTGGCCAACTCCTTACACTCATCCAAGCCTCAGCAGCTGTGGCTGGGATTATTTTCATGCCGATCTAGACTCTTCCCTTCATTCTTGCAGCTTACAGCCCCTTGCCTTACAGCAGCCATGCTGATTGTTTTTAGGGGCGGGGCTTCTTGAGATTGGCTCTTTGAAGCCAGACTGACCTCAAACTCGGTGTCCTGTGTGCTGTAATTACAGGCATGTGCCGCCACATTCAACTAGACAACAACTTTTTTTTTTGTTTGTTGTGTTTTGTTTTTTTTGTGTGTGTGTTTTGGATTTGGTTTTTTTCGAGACAGGGTTTCTCTGTATAGCCCTGGCTGTCCTGGAACTCACTCTGTAGACCAGGCTGGCCTCGAACTCAGAAATCCACCTGCCTCTGCCTCCCAGAGTGCTGGGATTACAGGCGTGTGCCACCACCGCCCGGCAACAACTTTCAAATGTGGAAATTCGGCCTGTTTTTAGCTCCTGGTGGTTTCCTTCACACTGACAAAAACCCAAACTCTTGTACACACCTGCAAGCCCTAGCCCCTAGTTAACTCTGACCTTTATCCCCTACCGTCCAGTCCTTGGCTCAAGAGCATTCCCATCCTCACTTCTCTGGAACCACCCCACTCCTCTTTTGAGAAGTCTGTCTTTTAAGCTGGGATTAAAGATACATGCGACCACCCTGGCTCTGAACAGCAGAAGCTTGCTCCTGGTTCCCTCAAGTTTACACCTAAGGCCTTTGGCACCTGCTGTGGTGGCTGAGGTTGGTCATAGGCACGGCAGTGAGAGAGGCGCACAGAGATGCTCTGCCTTCAGTTTCTGAAGGAGCAGAGGCATGCAGCCTTCTTGGAGACAAGACTGACACCCTGCCTAGCTCACTCCAGGTACTTCCATCATTACACAAAGCTAACTGGGCTGGGAAAGGCTCCAACTACCAACGTAATCTTGCCCTTGCTGCCAGAGAAAGCAAACAAACCACACAAATCTTTGATTATGGCAATTCATAATCAAAAGTAACAATTCTAGGTTTGCCGGAGTGTCAGGACCAAGGTCTGCGCAGCTGCAGGCTCTCATATAGGACCAAGTGCAGGCTTCCCAGGGAGACGTCTCTTCAAGGTTCAAACAGTCTCAAAACAATTTCTCAGCCTCTGCTCATCAACCCAAACATAGCAAAGGCTTTGCTGAGGCAGTCCACCCAAAGCCACACACAAAGGCTTTCCTTTACATATCACTACACTATATTTCTCTCTTGCTTTCTTTTAAAAAAAAAAAAAAAAAATGCACTGTAGCTGTCTTCAGACACACCAGAAGAGGGCATCGAATCTCATTACAGATGGCTGTGAGCCACCAAGTGGTTGCTGGGATTTGAACTCAGGACCTTTGGACGAGTAGTCAGTGCTCTTAACTGCTGAGCCATCCCATACACTATATTTTACTTTCTTCCTATCCCTCTTTCTCTTTCTCTTTCTCTCTCTCTCTCTCTCTCTCTCTCTCTCTCTCTCTCTCCCTCCCTCCCTCCCTCCCTTTCTTTTTTTTTTGTTTTTGCTTTTTCGAGACAGGGTTTCTCTGTGTAGCCCTGGCTGTCCTGGAACTCTGTAGACCAGGCTGGCCTCGAACTCAGAAATCCGCCTGCCTCTGCCTCCCAAGTGCTGGGATTACAGGCATGCTCCACCACCGCCCGGCTCATCCTATCCCCTTTTCTATGTTACTGAAGACAGAAAGAACCCAGGACCTCTTGTATACTAGACAGATACTCTACCACTGATCCCAATCCCACATTCTCAGCTCGCCAATCTTAGCAGCTGGCAGTCTCAAGCTTCAGTTAACTATTACTTCCTGAGGACTACATTAAGTCTTCCATCCAGTCAATGCCGTCTGATCCCCCATTCCAGCTACTCTCCCATCTTTCTATTAACACCAGTCACAAGCCAGATTCTCTTGCTTATTTAACTAAACCCCTTTGCTCTACTGTGAAGCAGACCTACATACTACATTATCATATCCTCAGCAATTACAGGGGGATGGCCCAGGAAGCTGCTTCCTTTTTTTTTTTTTTTTTTTTTGGTTTTTTTGAGACAAGGTTTCTCTGTGTAGTCCTGGCTGTCCTGGAACTCACTCTGTAGACCAGGCTGGCCTCGAACTCAGAAATCCACCTGCCTCTGCCTCCCAAGTGCTGGGATTAAAGGCGTGCGCCACCACGACCGGCCCAGGAAGCTGCTTCCTTAATACTTACAAATAAGCCAAGGAAGGACCCTGAGTCCCTTGTTACTTTCAGGGAAGAGTGAGCTTGAGAGAGGGTGGTGCTATGATCTCCTGCTTCACACTTAGTCTTTCAAGTGCTGGGATTGATACCATTATTCCTAGCTAACGAATTGCTTTTTCACATCTCTGTGACTAAACCTCACATCTCCATTTTTTCCTGGACTGAATCCAAACTGACCACCTAAGAGGCCTGTAACCAGGGTGAAGACAATGCCCTTCCCCCATTTCACAGTCTGTCCACTCCGTTTCTGAGGGAAACAGAGGGCTCCATGTTGGTTCTCTAGGCAAGGCAGTAAACACAGACCTGGCCACTGCCTTCCCCTGCCCTATCACTGCTTCAGCAGTCCTCTCCTGGGGCTGCTTCTGCTCTGGGTCTTGCTTAAGCACCTCCTTTTGGTCCCTGAAGCCAGACACTTGTTCCTCTCTGCTAGCCAGTCTCCTGTACTGGTCTGTGTGGGGGTTTATGAAGAACAGCAACATGGCCTAATCATTTTTGCACCTCAGGCTCAGGGCAGTATACATCACACAGAAGCCTTCCAACTGAGTTTCATAAAGAACAAATGAGTGCTAAGAAGGCCTGTGAGCTCAGCACAGGGAATCCAGAAGTTCCCGTGGCAGCCTAGAGAGAAAAAGAAAAAGCCAAAAAGCCTGGTTAGGTGAGGACAAGGCCCAGGAAGCTGAATTCCTTTGCCCCAGTTCCCACAGGGAAGAGAGAGGAGCCAGAGAAAGAGTACAGGCCTTGTTCTGGTGGTGAGGCTGAGGTCCCTGTCAGTGCCCAGTGACATTCTACCCAGGAGGCCACCCTGGTACCAAAGCACCTTCCATTACTATCTGTGACAATATTGATGCTCCTAGCCATAAAGTTATCCAAGAGAGAGGATACTGACTGGCTCACTGCACACAGCCAGTGTCAGACTCTGCTACTGAGTTCTCTACTCAAGGTTCCTTCCAAGTTTCTGGACACTGTGGACTCTGGCTTCTGCCCCATTTGGGGCCTCTTGGAAGAAGATGGCACTCTGGGCCCCAAGGCTGGAAGGCCAACAATACAGGCCTTTGTGCCTATCTTGGTGTGCTTGGCCACCTCCGTTCTCCCTTCTTAGCCAAGAAGTGGGCTGGTGAGGCTGAGAGGGCAGGAAATTACCCCAACTAGAATGACCATGCAGTTCCTGAGGAACCCTGCTTGGCCTGTGCTGGGGCGGAGGCTGGCCACTGCCTGAGGATTATAAAAACAGGAATGTCGGCTGCAGATCCATGGCCTTGTACTCTCCAAGAAATCCTGGTCTGTCCTTGGCAGTACACCAAACTCACCCTGCCTGCCCTCCCAGGCTAATCTTTGCTTCCCACTCAAAAATATTTTAATTGTTTCCTGCTTCCTGCAACTGTCTGATGTCCAAATGTTTCATTTTATCTTTCAAAGCCCTAAACTGTGCCCCTAAGATGTGAGTTCAAATCCTAACTCTACTACCTCTAAAATCAGTGCTCTTGGATGAGAGCCTGTCTCTTTGTCCATATGCAGTCCTCTCTGGTTGCAAGTTAGCCTAGCAAGCACTAATATGATCACTCACAGAATCTATAGACCTGCTACCAACTGACCACCATGCCCTTCAATCATGCTGTGGCCCCGACACAACATGGTCCTTTCTTTTCTCTCTTTTGCTCCAGAACCCTATCTGATCCTGTGAAAGCTTTGGTCCTTCAAAGCTACTGGAGTGCTAGAGCAGCAGTTCAGCGGTACAGCCTTGTCTAGTATGGTCAAGATTCTGAGTTCTACACCCAGTGTTGCCCAAAGGAAAAGCAAAAACAAAAGCCTACTAGAGTTCTGAGCCAGGGAGCACAGAGGTACGGGGTAGCCACTACCTGGCCATCCTTAGGCAGAGGCAGTGCAGTATAGGTGTCCAGGCTCTGAGTTACAGAGCCAAACTACCTGGATTGAATTCTGACATCATCTTGGGCAAATGACTTCTAAGACTAAGCCAAGTTTTAGAGTTTACAGTTCTGAAGTACTCAGACTAGCTCCTAGCAAAGTGCTCAATATTTCCCAGTCATAACAGCCATTATTAATATAGCCTCTAAACCCAGCATAGGAAATGTGGTACTACTCCAAAACCAGAAGACAAATCCAAAGTAATTAGAGTAGCTAAAGTTCTCTGGAAATGTCCTATCTTCCCTGGCCTACTTTAACCATAGTCTGCTGAAAGGGGCAACGACCTAAGGCTAAATTTTGAGCATTCATCTTCAAACAGGTCATGCTACTCATTGTGACTTAGAAAAGCCACAGTGTCTTACACTGTTCATCTCAGGTAACATTTCAAAAAGGCACCTCAATACCAACTCCTATTTTACCCAGCCTCTGGGCTTAGTTGGTCAGGGCAGCACTAGTCAGAGGTGACTCTGGCCCAGAATGCTCAGGCCTGAACCTTGCCAGTTCTACTATTTGTTCTATTTGAGACCTCAATTACGTGGTTTCAGTTCTTTGAGTTCTAAGTCCTCATCTGTGAAATGGGCTAACGGTCTCGGAGGCTTAACTGAGACTGTAACAGTGCTGGAGAGCACTTGGCACCAATGCTCAGCTGTAACCAATGCTCTGCAGTATCAAATTTACAGATATACTTCTCATGTTGGAACCTATGACAGGGAGTGCTGGACAGATAGATACTTCAGTGGTTAAGAGCCCTTGTTGCTCTTGCAGAAAATTAGGGTTCAGTTCCCAGAATCCACATGGTAGTTCATAACCATCTGCCATCCCCACCCACCAAGCCCCCCTTATTTTTTTCAAGGCAGGGTTTCTCTGTGTAGCCCTGGCTGTCCTGGAACCCACTCTGTAGACCAGGCTGGCCTCGAATGCAGAGATCTGGCTGCCTCTGCCTCCCAAGAGGTACCACCACACCTGGCCTGTCTGCCATTGTTGTTCCAGGGGATTCAACACCCTCTTCTGGCCCCTGTGGGCAATGAATGCAAGTGGTACAGACAAGCCTGCAAAATATCTACCCACACATTAAAGAAAATGTTGAGAGGGTCATGGGCCTCATGGACAGGCGCGGCAACTCAGTTTTCTCTCAGCTGCTACTAGGAATACAGGCTGTAAAACTCCAGATATCTGGACTTTTTAAAAGAAGCTAGGAATTTACTTTTTAAAAATTTGTATACCAAATTTATTTAGAAACAAATCAAGAGCAGAAGAGATGGCTCAATGGTTAAGAGCACTTGGCTACTCTGAAATCAGAGGACCTAGGTTTAATTCCCAGAAGCCACATGGTATCTCATATCATTAACTCCAGTTCCAGGGGATCTGATACCCTCTTCTGGCCCCCATGAGCAACAATCAAACAAATGATAAACTGAAACACATAGAAGAAAAACATCCATATACATAAATTAAAAATTAAAAATAAAGCCAGACATGGTGGTACACAGCTTTAATCCCAGCACTCAGGAGGCTGAGGCAGGTGGATCTCTGAGTTTGAGGCTAGCCCAATATACAGAGTTCCAGGATAGCCAGGGCTATACAGAGAAAACTTGTCCTGAAAAAAATTAAACAAACATACAAACTCAAATGTGAGTTCCTAAGATATAACTACAGGTCAGATTTAGCTCTAAGAAGGTCAGTTCACAATCTCTGCTCTGCCTCTCACATAAAGCTTAGGCCAAGAGGTGACTTGCCAAGGCCACAGAGCAAGAGAAGACAGCCCAGTTTACTTTCTTTTTTTTTTTTTTTTTTTTGGTTTTTCGAGACAGGGTTTCTCTGTGTAGCTCTGGCTGTCCTGGAACTCACTCGGTAGATCAGGCTGGCCTCGAACTCAGAAATCCGCCTGCCTCCGCCTCCCAAGTGCTGGGATTAAAGGCGTGCGCCACCACCGCCCGGCCCAGTTTACTTTCAAATAGATATGGCTATCTAGGAAGACGCCCCTCACCTGTGTTTGCATTGCTCCCAATACTGTTGATGGCCGGCGGCACAGAGCTGGATGGGTGGAAGGGTACGTGTCCGTTTTCTCGGGGTGGCTTGTCCTGCCAGCCTGGCCCTGCCTCTCCAGGGGCCAGCTCTGCAGGTCCGCCCCATTCATCTGAGCCCTGGCGGGAATGGTAGGAGGGCTCTGGCCGGGTGCGGAAACCACTAGCCAGCCGCTCTTCCAGGTGGCTCAGCCAGAGGGCTAGCGCGTTGCGGTCCTCCAGCGTGGTGGCTGGGTGGATGAGGGCATAGGAGAGGAGCTGGCGGCTCTCCTCAATGAAGGCATTGCTCTCGATGGAGTAGGCCAGCACTTTCTGCAGCAGTCTCATGTACTCAGACTTGGCCTCTGTGTTGCCTGGCTGGAGCAGGGGCAGATGGGACAGCAGGAGGGACACCACCTTCTCTTTGGACTCCTGTTGCCACTGGCTGACGATGGCTACAGCAGGAATAAGAGAGAACATCAGGAGCGTAAGTAAACAAAAATCAAAATTCCAAAGCCCATAGTCTCCCCCTCATCTCTAGTCTCTATTTTTCCCATTCATTACCCTTGATCATGTCCCTCACAACCAAGAACAACTTTTTTTTTTTTGGATTTGGTTTTTTTTTCTCGAGACAGGGTTTCTCTGTATAGCCCTGGCTGTCCTAGAACTCACTCTGTAGACCAGGCTGGCCTCGAACTCAGAAATCCGCCTGCCTCTGCCTCCCAGAGTGCTGGGATTACAGTCGTGTGCCACCACTGCCGGGCAAGAACTTCTATAAAGTATTCTTGCTAGTTCTATCAACCCTGTCCTCAAAGACCTGCAGTGACCTTCTGTCCAGTCATGTGGAAGTCCTCTTACGACGTGAAGGCCTGTTTCTTTGCTATATCAACCTGCCTACCACCACCATCAATACTTCCCTCTCCCCACCAAACAGCCTCTTGCCTAAATGGAGAAGGTGCTGGAATGCAAGTCTGTTCTCTGGTATAAGATGGTAGAGTCTTCCCCGGTTAGACTTTAGGTAAGTAACTTTAAATCTCATTGAACACTGATTTCTTTGTTTGCTTTTGGAGGCAGAGTCTTGCTATGTAGCCCAGGGTGGCCTTCACCCTTCTCCCAAAATTACCTGTAAAACTTGAGAGGAAATTATAGTACCTGATTCACAGTATTGGGCTGGGACTCAGCGAGCTAATAAGAAAAGTAAAGCGGGGCTGGTGAAATGGCCCACTGGGTAAGAAAGGCACTTGGTTCCCAAGTCTGACAAGCTGAAGTTAATTTCTGGGAGGTGCACTCTGTGACCTCTATACTGCTATGGCTTATAACCATCTATCTTCCTTCCTTCCTTCCTTCCTTCCTTCCTTCCTTCCTTCCTTCCTTCCCTCCCTCCCTCCCTTCCCCCCCCCCACCTCTTTTGAGACAGGGTTCACTCTACAGACCAGGCTGGCCTCAAACTCAGAAATCTGCCTGCCTCTGCCTCCCAGAGTGCTGGGATTACAGGTGCGCTACCACTGCCTGGCTATAACCATCTTTCAAATGAGCAAATGAATAAATGAGTAAAAGCTAAAAATAATGGATTATGGCCAGAATCAAAGAATCAAAGAGCAGTTGTTACAGTTTTTTTGTTGTTGTTGTTTTGTTTTGTTTTGTTTTTTTTCCGAGACAAGGTTTCTCTGTGTAGCCCTGGCTGTCCTGGAACTCACTCTGTAGACCAGGCTGTTCTCGAACTCAGAAATCTGCCTGCCTCTGCCTCCCAAGTGCTGGGATTAAAGGCGTGCGCCACCACCGCCTGGCAGGTTGTTGCAGTTTTTAAACTGGTTCTCTGCCTCCCAGCGGCCACCTCCAATCTGTCCTGTCCATATAGGTGGCTTTATCTTCCCAAACCACAATGAAGTGTACTATGGCAGCCTGCACCCAGGCTCAAATTCAAGAACTCTCAGCACAACAGCAACTTCATTTCCATGCCCCTCCTCCCAACACTCGCATCATCAGATACTGACTCAGCACGAATGGACCATCCCATCTTCCTTGGTGCTCACTACTCTGTATTCATTCAAGCTCCCACAGCGAGGCTGCGATTCGTTCAGCTACAATCACCTTTTTTCCTAGCCAAAAAGTAAGTATTAGTCCTGTCTTCCTTTCCACTCCTAGAACTGTGGACTGAGCCTGAGGCCTTGAATGTGTTCAAGAAACACTCTACCACTGAGCTATACCCTCAGCCTTTTTACTTTGTATTTTAAAATAGGGCCTCACTAAAAGTGATCCAGGCTAGCCTTGAACTCATTCTGTAATCAGAGAGGCAATGGTGTGGTGGTCCTCTTGCCTCAGTAGACTAACTAGCTGCTATTTCAAGCCTTACCCAACAGGTCAAGATTGGTTGTGTACGTGTATGTCCACGTGTGTCCACGTCTCACAGTACACTCATGGAGATGACAACTTTGTAAGAGTCAATTCTCCTCACACACCATGTGGGTCCCAAAAATCCAACTTAAGATGTCAGGCTCACCTGCAAGTGCCTCTACCAACTGAGCAGTCTGTCAGCCTGGCTTGGTTATTTTAACATGATACACAAAACCAATATAGAACTCTTCATAAACATGAGTATCATCTCTGCACAAAACTCATGTTAATTTTCTTTATATGGTTCCAATTTTAGCATATGTGCTCTTAAAAGCGAGCTGTAAACTCCACATTGTTTTTTCTTTTCTTTGAGGCAGGGTCTCACTAGGTAGTGCAGGCTGGCCCCAAACTCTAAATTCTCTTGCCTCAGCTTCCTAAAGTGCCCTATTATACTAAACTTCAGCTCTACTTTACCAAGGGAACTCAGAATCATTCCTGCTCAGTGTAGCTGTTAGGAACTAAGCGAGATTCAGTTTAAGGTCAGTACTCTGGAAATACTCTGGAATTACTTTTTGTTATTAGTACTGTGGTTAGGGTATTTTACTGTGGTTTCCTTTTCAGCAATATACATATTCTAAAGGTATAGGCCAACCAGTCAGCCTAGGAAACAAAATGAGATTAGACCTCAGAAACCTAGAAACAGCCAGGCCTGATGATGCAAGCCTATAATCCCTACTCAAATTCAAGGCCTGTAGGAGCTGCAGGGCAAGTTCAAGGGCAGCCTCATCAAGAGCATATTTCAGAAGGAAAAAGAGGGAGGGGAAGAAGGATGAGAGGGAGCATGTGCTGGGGATCCAGCTCAGTGGTAAAGAGCATACATCTAACATGTATGAGGCCCCACATTCAAGACTAGGGAAAAAAGAAAAAGCCATGTGCCTGTAGCCACAATGCAGAATGGACACATAGGCCAGACAGTGGTGGCACACACCTTTAATCCCAGCACTTGGGAGGCAGAGGCAGGCAGATTTCTGATTTCGAGGCCAGTCTGGTCTACAGAGTAAGTTCCAGGAAAGCCAGGGCTACACAGAGAAACCCTGTCTTGAAAAAAAACAAAAAAGGGCTGGAGGTATGGTTCAGCAGTTAAGAGCACTGACTGTTCTGAAGGTCCTGAGTTCAAATCCCAGCAACCACATGGTGGCTCACAACCATCTGTAATGGAATCTGATGCCCTCTTCTGGTGCATCTGAAGACAGCTACAGTGTACTTAGATATAATAAATAAGTCTTAAAAAAAAAAGTTAACCAGTCTCAACTATTTAAAAAAACAAAAAACAAACAAAAAACAGAACGGACACACAGAAGCTTGCAAATTGCTCCTCTGTACCTTTTGTCTCAATTCTGTAGCCTAGAATTTCACATTAGTTTCTAATTCTACTTAAATCTGTAGCTCTTGGAATGAATCACACAACTCAGAACTCCTGGGGCCTGGACTGCAAGTATCTGCTCTCTGCTTTCTTAGAGAGGCCCTGTTAAAGTGCCAGGAAATTCATCCATTCAAAGCCATCAACTCACTTTATGACCACAGCACCAGTCCTAGAGTAACAGAACTAGCAGTACACCTCAAAAAGGGAGCAGTGATGGCTGACACTTACTGAGCGTACACTAGATATGTGCTTCCCACCCTTAGTGTAACCATTTCATTATTTCTATATACAAAGTAAGACTTGGGGAGGTGAAGTGACAGAACTGGCAAGTGACAAAGCTGAGACCTAAGTTGCATGTCTTGCCTCAACAACTGGAAGAAACTTTCTCCCTGAGTTTCTTCATTTTATTTTAGGTGTCTGTCTGCATGTGTGCATGCAATGCCTGTGGAGGCCAGAAGAGGGTGTCAGATCCCCAGGTACTGGAGTTAAGGCAATTGTGAGCCAACTCGTGGGTGCTGGGAATGGGCCTGGGCTCTGGAAAAGCTGTCAGTGATTACTGAGTCATCCCTCCAGCCTTCACTATAACTTTCCATCTTCCAGGGCCAATGCTTTCAGTCTTGACTCTCCTCACATTGGACCTGCCACTCAAAGCCAGGAAACTGCCTCTCTCATCTACCTTCATCTGAACAAGCTCTCAATGTCCACAAAGCTGTTCCTCTAACCATCAGAATATTTAAAATTTAAAATAAAATAAAATTCTGAACTGGGCCAAGTTCTTCCTTAAGTCAGGAAGCCTTTTCTACCCTATCCTTCTACCTCCAACTGGCATGGGGGTCACAAAACTGTGATATCTTTCTTTTTTGTACTTAGTTCCAGCCGTTTATTCTTGATAAGAAATACAGTAAGTAATATTAAGGACAAAGTCAAAGGCCTTGCATTCCAGCTGTCTGTAAAAGAAGTACAGGGTTGCTGAGATGTAGGCTGCTCATATTTAGGTAAAGGTGTCTGTGAAGGATTAACAATCTATATGCAGTTACTGTATAAGATGTGGGTCAGTGATGG
Organism: Apodemus agrarius; assembly: GCA_964023405.1. Classification (NCBI taxonomy): domain Eukaryota; kingdom Metazoa; phylum Chordata; class Mammalia; order Rodentia; family Muridae; genus Apodemus; species Apodemus agrarius. Next base: position 18,231,877 of record OZ030005.1, read on the forward strand.
GTGTTTTTCTCCTTGTTCCTGCATCCCTACCCAGACTTCTCAATTGCTGTTGTTTAGGCGTTACAGTGTAGCCAGAGGCATCTAGGACAGAGAAGCCTTGTCTAAACCTTCCCCCACCCCCAGAGTACTGCCAGGACCCCAGGGCAATGGGATGCAGCTTCTCCTCTGGTACTGCCAGGGGACGTGACAGAATAGCCTCAAGGGTCGGGCTCAAAGAAGGACCTTGTTCTATTGCCCAGAAAGGAGAGAGTAATTCTGAACCAATGAAGGCTGACCCTGGGGAAGTGTGTGTTCATGTGTCTGAGTGGTGGTGGAAGAAAGGGTGGGCCTTCCAGGACTGGGAAGCATCAATGAGCACTGGAATGAGTCCAAGGAATGTGCACAGCCTCAGGCTTCTTGGGGTGAGCCCAGCTGGGGCTGCAGATGACGGGTGGGGATGGAACTTCTAGTTTCCTGCCCAGATCAGAAAAGTCTGGCCCACAGTTAAGTCACAGCAGGGGCCCAATGAATACCTGCACAATTGAACCCAGATGATCTGTTGGTAGGTAGTGGTGTCTGTATGTGTAATGTGCCCTCTGTGAGATCCCAAACATTCAGTCATCCCGCCTTAAGTTCTAGCAGAGTATATTCTGCAAGTTCAAAAGGAAAAACCTACTGGGTTTAAAAAATAAAAAAAGAAAATCTACCTCTGTCTCCATGACTCAGTATATTGTAACCATGGACCAGTTCTTTTAATTCACTGAATCTTGGTCATTTGTCTATGCAATGATGGCTGTAAACAGTTACAGGGTTGTAGAGAACAATCAGCATGAGAACATAAAACCTCCACTGTTCCTGGGTGGAAATTTTCCTCGAGGCTGTCTCAAGGCTGCTAACCCAGTGGTTCACTTAACACAGCCCACCTAGGACTCCATTTCCCACAGGGTTGGGGAAATTTACACCAAAACCAAACACGTGTCTGCTCTTAAGTTAGGGGCATAATTTGTAGTGATAACATTCTGTAAATGGGTGGACAGGGTTTGGAGGACCAAGCAATGCTCTTGTTAGAGATGCAAATTTGGACTCTGAGGACACAGAGAGGGTAGATTGTGTGAGTGCCCTCCTTAGCATAATGGCTATGGGACAGGACTGGCCAAGTAACCCAAGCAAAGTAGGTCATGACCCTGGATCCTGGCAAATCATAGGGAGCCAAATCTATCTTTGAGACTATCATAAGAGTAAACCCACTTTTACATGCTTAGCACTGCAAAAATCACACTGGCCTCTCTGGCACTAATCAGAAGGGCTGGGGCTTGGCTTCAGACATACTTGTCTCTGCCTCACCCCAGCTCACACAGATACGGGTTCACATTTTTGTTTGATGAACTATGTCAGTAGAGCCTGAAAGGGAAGGGTGGGGGTATCAGAGGATGAGTTGTGGTGACTCACTCACCATGGCCCCTTCTGACCCCAGTTTTCCCACCCAAATTCAGGGAGTCAGAGAGGAAGAGGCTTAAATCTGCTAGATATGGAGACTGACACAGAAGACTAAATGTAGGAAGAAATGTAAGAACTGTAGACCAGGAAGAGGATGAGGGGTGGAAAGAGATCTTAGCTGCCTAGGCCCTATCTCCAGCTACCAGTCCATGGGAATACCCTTATGATTCAAGACACATTCAGTGAGAAGGAGGCCAGGATTGCTGTTGGAGCTCGAAACAGCAAAGAATTAGGAGAAGTATGTTGATGACAACTACAAACTCTAGGTCTCTCTGTCCTGGTTGGTTTTTTCTTTTCTTTTTTTTTTTCCCCCCGAGACAGGGTTTCTCAGTGTAGCCCTGGCTGTCCTGGAACTCACTCTGTAGACCAGGCTGGCCTCAAACTCAGAAATCCACCTGCCTCTGCCTCTGCCTCCCAGAGTGCTGGGATTAAAGGCGTGCGCCACCACCGCCCGGCAATCGCATATGGTTATTTTTGTCAACCTACCACAAGCTAGAACTTTCCTGAGAAGAGGAACTTCAATTGAGGCTTCCAGAAGATTGGCCATAGGCAACCCTCTGAGACATTTTTCTTGATTATCTGTGGGTGGACCCAGACCACTATGGGCAGGTGATCCTGAGTGGTATTAAGAAAGCAGGTAGAACAGAAAAAGGGAAATGAATTGTAAATATAGAATATATACAATTAAATAAAAAAAAAAAAAAGAAAGAAAGCAGGTAGAGAACCGGACGGTGGTGGCGCACGCCTGTAATCCCCAGCACTCTGGGGAGCAGAGGCAGGCGGATGTCTAAGGTCGAGGCCAGCCTGGTCTACAGAGTGAGTTCCAGGACAGCCTGGGCTATACAGAGAAACCCTGTCTCAAAAAACCAAATCCAAAAAAAGAAAAAAGAAAAGAAAAGAAAGCAAGCAGGTAGAGGCCGGGCAGTGCCCCAGCACTTGGGAGGCAGAGGCAGGCGGATGTCTGAGTTTGAGGCCAGCCTGGTCTATAGAGTGAGTTCCAGGACAACCAGGAATACACAAAGAAACCCTGTCTCAAAAAAAAAAAAAAAAAAAAAAAAAAAGAAAGAAAGAAAGAAAAAGAAAAAAAGAAAGCAGGTAGAGCAAGCCATGGAGAACAGTGTTCCTCTGTAATATCTGCTTCAGTTTCTGCCTCCAGGTGCCTGTATGGAGTTCCTGCTTTGAAGTCCCTTCAGGATGGACTGTAAGCTTAAAATGAATAAGCCCTTCCTTCCCCAAGTTGCTTGGATAAATGTGCCTGCCACTCTAAGACAAGGAGATGGACCAGAAGTACATGAGTCACCGTGCTTGGTCTTTATAAGAACCTGGATCTCTCTCTGGGCCCATCTCTTCAGGATTCTCACTTATTATTGGGTCTGGGGTCCGGGGTGGGGTGGGGGTGGGTGGGGAGGTGCAGGGAGGAAAGATTAGGAATCTGGACTTTAAGTTGTTCTGACCTTCCCTGAGATTATGATAATATGATAATACATGCATGGGAAACACAAAGGAATGAAAAACCATAATGAGCAGAAAGAAAGAAATATCAGGAGAGACAGCTTTTCCCAAGGGCCAAGTACCAGTTCCAAGAGGCAGGAACAAGCAGATGACTAGGGAAGTCTACCTAAGGGTGGAAGTGACATGAGATCGCACCTCTTTAGACTTATAGCCCTCACTTCCATTAGGAAGACGTATTCAAGGCCTCCATAGACTTTATCTACGAGCACTTTCCTGAAAGTGATGCTTTGCTGTAACCCTGGTAGACATCCTTCCTGCTCGCTGTGGGATATGCCAAGGCCTCCCTCTCGTCCCTCATTCTCTTTTCCTTGCCTCTCTAACCATCAGTTTCATAGAAAACTTCCCTACATCTTCTTACAGGGATGTAAGACCTTCATTCATATATTCACTATCATGCAATTCCTAAACAGTAGTCCTCCAGTCCTGGCTGAGCCCTCCCCAATATGCTGATGTAACTATTTGGAAAGGGCCCCCACTGTGTTATATAGCATATTGTTCACAGACAATGTGGTAAAAGCAAATACTTCAGAATAACATACCTTCAGACTAGGAGCTCCAGAGAGATCTAGAGATTCATCTTAGAGCTGCTTAAAAGATCTTTACTACAGCTTGGAGGAGCAAAACCAAGTGGACCAGGTGGTAGACAGAGCTAGTGGTCAATTACTCCCAGGTCAAAGTTGATCCCTACCCTCTAGTCCAGCAGTTTTCAACCTTTGGGTCATGACCTATTTGGGGATTATGCATCAGCTCTTCTGAATATCAGATACTTATGATTCATAATAGTAAAATTACAGTTATGAAGCAGCAATGAAATGATTTTATGGTTGGGGGTCACCATAACATGAGGAACTACATTAAAGTGCTGCAGCATTAGGAAGGTTGAGACCCACTGCTATAACCTATTCTTGTGACTCAGAGCAAGTCACTCAGCTTCCCCATCCATAAAACAGGCTTTCCTTACAGGTGCTGTGAACATTAGACAGTAATAGACAAAGCACCACTGAGCGTGACTGCGCATGCCTGTAGGCTGAGATCCTGTCTCAAAAATATAAAAAAAGATAAAGGCCAAGTGTGGGGTGCACACCTTTTACCCCAGCCCCAGGAAGCAGCAGAGGAGGTGGGTCTCAGGTCTGAGGACAGCCTGGTCCATACGGAGAGTTCCATACCAGGCGGGGCTGCAAATTGCAGGCGGGGCGACATTGTCTCAAGAAACAAACAACCCAAAACCAATGAAATCACAAAGCTCGGAGAAAATGCGTGCATTCCTACTGCACGTATCATCTCCTAACGCACAAGATCAGAAAAGAAGACCCCCACCTTTAACCTTCTATAGCAATTGGTTTTTCTCGGAAGTTCTGAAAACAAATGCAAAAACTGAAAGTGCTCTAATAAATTAACAGTGAAAGCACATGACTGACCTGATAAACAGATAAGGCTGGTGCTCAAGACACAGCAGTAGGGAATGTGATAAAGTTAAAATACTGTAAAATATTGTGTAAAATACTGGCTTGTCCCAAAGGAACACCACCCCACTTCTGGTGTGGGCAAAACTATTCATTAAACAGACCTCCGTCCTTGGGTGCCAGAGCAGGGGAGCCTTTTTCATTGGTGGAGAGGCTAGAAAGAGTGGAAGACAGCTGAGCTCTGAGCCTGCTGCAGCTGAGCTGTGCTCTACCTGCTTTTTGTCTGCCTTACATCAGGCCTTCGTGACTCCTAATCTAAGTAACTATCTTCTGTTGTGTGTGATGCGTTTGCAGCTTCTATATCCAATTCAGTAAGAAATAAGGGTGCTTGTATAATGAGTGGGCCTGGAGAGATAACAGAGGCCAAGTAGCTCTGTGGCTCCCCAAATCCCAACCTTGGAAACCCATGCTGGAGCCCTCACCTGTAAAACAGGGATGACAAGTAGTAATCTTATAAGGTAGTTCAGAGGAGTGTTAAGTATAACTGACAACAGAAACAATTGACAGTCACTGAGGAGTTACTGCTTATCAGGCATTGTGAGAAGAACTCCACCTGCATGAACTCACCAGCTCCTCATAAGCACCCTAAACATAGGTAGAAGTATCATCTTTACTTTAAAGATGAGGAAACTGAGGCATAATTATGGCAACTAACAACTGTTACTTCAGTGTAGGCAATGTGACTCAAGGGCCACCAAAGGACCTGACACAAGGTAAGGGGCATTTGGCTTGCAAGGGCTCCATGAAAACTGTTGTTATGAAGATAAAGAAAGAACGAACAGAGGTGACTCTGTGAGGAGCCCCTCAGTCCCCTTCTCAGCTAGCTTTTTGTTATTCCAACTCTCCTGCTTCTCTGACCTCCACCTCCTACCTGTGTCACTGAGATTACCAGCTCTGCACCCAGCTAGCTGTGTGAAGACCTAGAAAGCCTTTATGCTTTTAGCAGTAGCCTTTGAGACAGTTCTCAGAACTGACTGTTCGTAGACTCTAAGAACAGTTTTAAGGATGTCTGGCTCACCTATCCCCATGTCAGCTTCAGGGGACAGAGAGCCTCTCTACTGGGTACTTAAAGAACTGGCATAAAGGACTACATCTACATTAAAAACTCTCTTGAAGCTGTCTGTGGCCTGAGAGCAGTCTACTTGTGCAAGTGAAACCTCCGAACCTGTGGGTTACGGAAGACCTCTGAGACCCTCTCCCAGCTTTGACGGACTCACTTCTTGATTTCCTTGCCTGTTCTTTCAGGAGCTCAAACAAGCTAGCCAACACCCTTCCTCTATGCGGGCAGTTTCCAGGTTATATGGCTCTCCTCTGGGAGTCCCCACTCCACACCTGAGGACAGCTGACAACAACACAGCCCCAGGAGACCAGACAAGCACAGAGCATATGGTTCTCAGCTCCAATGTTGGTCGGCCTCTGTGGCACCTGGCCCTGTTCTTGCTTTCCCTACTATACTCCCATCTCTAGGGGCAGAGACTCACCAGCACTGTTGGCCTCTGACTCCAGCAGGTGGATATCATTGCAGTCCGCCAGTGAGTGCTCCAGGCAGAGCTGCAGAAAGCGGGCTTGGGTCCGGGTGACCCGCTTCAGAAGTGACAGCAGGGCCACTGTCTGCTCGCACTCATTCCAGCCCTTGAACCAGCTGGCGAGGATGCTCACTTGGTCTCGGAACATCATGGTGCCAGGCCTGGGGCCAGGGTTGGGGGACGGCGGTGGCAAGGGCCAGCGCCGTCACATGGTCTCGGCTCTGGGCTCCTGTTACCTCTCCCCTAAGGGCCAGGGCTTGAGGATGTCCCCTGGCGTGGTGGCAACGGGTGGTGGGGGGAGGAGGGAGCCTGCTTACATCAGGGGAGGTCTTGGTCCAGCCACACCTCTCCAGGCTCCTGGAAAAGAAAGCAAAGGGATCAGAGGGGGTTTAGGGATTGAAATTGTCAAGGATAAATTTTGGGATGGGGCCCTGATCAGGTTTTATAGAGTTATGTTATAAGTTTCTGGGAAAAGAGCGGCAGATACTGAACCAGCTCCTTTCCAACTGAGGACCTCAGGGAACAGGCAGGACTGGCACCCCTTCAAGACCAGACCTTCAGACGAGGAACCAGCTCCTCTCCAACTGTGGACTCAGGAAGCAGGTACAATTGTCACCTAAGACCAGATCCTTGGAGACCAATAAGAAGAAGAACTCATGCACAGACTGCACAGCACCAAAGGAGGAGGGTTCAAATCAAAGATTAAGTCAAAATGGTGTTCAGAACCAGGAAGGAAGAGATGCTGTATATCTGGGAAAAGATCAGAATGAAGGAAGGTATGTCTCAAGGTGACATGACAAAGCAGACATATGACATGAAAGAGAATCCCTGACCTTTCTAGTCTCATGCTGCCTCCTCTTAGAGCTGGACAGTGACTGTTCATTAGCATTAGAAAAGCAGATGTTGACAGCAGTTAACTAGTCACAAACTAGCTGGAAAATATGAGCCCAGGGCATGAACATGGACAGGCTTATTTAAAGACCACCACCATAGGCCGGGCGGTGGTGGCACACACCTTTAATCCCGGTACTTGGGAGGCAGAGGCAGGTGGATTTCTGAGTTTGAGGCCAGCCTGATCTACAGAGTGAGTTCCAGGACAGCCAGGGCTACAGCAAAAAAAAAAAAAAAAAAAAAAAAAAAAAAAAAAAGATCACCACCATAAGCTCTGTTGCTCTGGAAGAGGCTCCACCTCTCTACTGTGAAGTAAAGTCTTCCCAGCCTTCCTTTTCAGTCCTTGAAGTCAGCTTCAGATCCAAGATTTTGCGGTAGAAGTCCCCTTGATTTTTCAGGAGACCAGATTGTTATCAAAGAGCCAAGAGTGCCAACTTGACGGGAATGAGAGATTAAAGAGCAAAGACACCCAAACGAGAAAATGTCCAAATTCCTCTTAAGCAGGAACTACACAGACGTTTAAAGTGGACAAACAGTATGTCTAGTTGTTTTTCGATTGCCTTGTTTCTAGACTCTCCTCTGAGGCCATTCTCAAATGTGTGGAGCTTCCAAGTATCCACCTGACATTTCCCCATCTGTCTCTCTTGCAATCAGTGCCCTCTGTTCAATTATCCCAGGACTGCAAAAGAACCAAGAACTCTATACATAGACCTACTGTGTATAGGACCTGTAGAGCCCAGGATTTAGGGCATGAGTCATATTACCCTGACCTTCTACAACCTTGTTGTGGATAGCTATGTGTGACTAGGTTGCCTTGAAGGACCCCATTGGATCCCAAACAAAACAAAAAAACAAACCTAGTATAGCTCTCAATCCTTTTGGATGGAAGCTGTGGAGAAAAGGATGAGAGAAAGTAAACTTTGCTCTAAGATACACAGGTCTCCCACCAATCATTTTAAAGAAATCTGAAAATCTGAAGTCATCTTTGGTTTAAAGACTCTAATGACTTCCAATTACACTTAAATGAAATTTAAATAAATCCAATTTTATCTTGGCCAAAAGTGTCCTGAAAGATTCCTATGGTTTCTCCAACCTCATCACACATCAAATTCTTTCTTGTTTACTGGACTTCCCTTCCCCTTATAGTCTAGCTCCTAAGTTACTTGGGTCTTAGCACAGTATCACTTCTTCAGGGACAATATCCCTGGATACTCTCCCATGATCACACAATTGTATTAGTGCTTTCATTTCTATATAAAATGACACTATATTCATGTTATATATTGTACGTTCATTGTTCTCACCAAAATGTAAGTTACATAGCCAATTTGAGCCTAACAGTACCTCACTCATTTAAAAAATTATTATATTTTATTCACTTTGTGTGTGAATGCCTGTATATGTAGATCCCACAGAGCACATGTGGAGGTCAGAAGACAATTGTGAAAGCTGGCTCTCCCTCTCGGTCATGTGGGTTCCAGAGAAGTGAGGGTTGGTGGTAAGCGTCTTTACCCACAGAGTTTTCTTGCTGGTCCAGAATATACTTTGAAAGTAAAATCAGCCAGCTATGGGAACACATACTTTTAATTTCAGTGCTCAGAAGCAAAAACAGGTAGATCTCTGTGATTCTAAATTTTTGAAAGATTTGTGAATCTTTGTGTATTTGAAGCCAGCCTGGTTTATATATCAAGTTCTAGGCCATCCAAGACTACGTAGTAAGGATCTATCTTAGAGCTAAATAAAAACATTGGGATGGGGGTTTGACAGCCCAATGGATTAGGATTGACAGGGTCTTTCATAAAGCCTGCCTTGCTATGTCCTGCCTAGTTTCTTTTAACTATCTGTGTGTGCACACTTGTCCTATTTGCTTTAGTGTGAACACGTATGCATACTACATGCATATGCAGGTACCCCAGGTGGTCAAAGGCTTCAGATACCCTAAAGCTGGAGCCGTAAGCCATCTGATGGTGCTGGGAACAGAACTCAGGTCCTCTGAATGTGTAGTATGCACTCTTAACCTCTCCAACCAAGTCAAAGAGTCCTGTTATGTGGCCCAGGATAGGCTGAAGTTACAATCTTCCTTACCTTAAACTCCTAAATGCTGAGATTACAGTCATGCATCACCATACTTGGTTCAATGGTAATATCTATCAATGGGGCATAACTAACAAACTGAGGCAGATGCTAATAAGCAAGGAGGGGCAAAGGTGTATCTAGTGAAGAGGGAGAGCATGAGATTCACTAGTAGTGGCTATCTGTAATCTTATCCTCCATGAGACTAATGCAGGAGAACTGCTATAAGTTCTAGGTCAACTAAGATACAAAGTGAGATCTTGTAAGAGAAAGCTGTATAGAACCATGTATTAAGGGACTTCTTACCTCCTCACATAGTGGCCTGCTCCGTCCTTGGACAGCTCCACTATATAGAAGTCTTATGTTGAAGCAGCTGCTGCCTCCCTAGGACCTGAAGCCACAAAATGCTGACGCAGGGAGGACAAGTGCTACTTCCAGGCACAGAGCTGCTACTCATCTAGGGCAACACAGTGCTGTCTCACTGTGAATACTCTAGTATTTCACATGTGGAAGGATGAACTCCAGGCTGTTTCTGGAGAAACAGGGGAATTACTAATATTCTAAAATGTCTACCACTTCACTAGATATAAGTAAACACACTCTCACTTAAAAAAAGAATTGTAACATTTGGGAGGCAGAGGCAGGTATATTACTGAGTTCAAGGCCAGCCTGGTCTTACAGAGCAAGTTCCAGGACAGCCAGGGCTACACAGAGAACATCTGTCTTGAAAAACCAAAACCAACCAAAACAAAAAGAGAACTGAGGCTGCTTTCTACTTATTCACAGTGAGACAGCACTGTGTTGCCCTAGATGAGTAGCAGCTCTGTGCCTGGAAGTAGCACTTGTCCTCCCTGCGTCAGCATTTTGTGGCTTCAGGTCCTAGGGAGGCAGCAGCTGCTTCAACATAAGACTTCTATATAGTGGAGCTGTCCAAGGACGGAGCAGGCCACTATGTGAGGAGGTAAGAAGTCCCTTAAGCAAAGGCTGGGTGGACACCCCTTGGGAGTGGGAGTGGTTCCTCCACTGGGTGACAGCTCATGGGATACCAGACCATGTTACTATTATTTCAGAGAAACATTTATGATAGGAAGTTTGATATGCCAAAAGCATTTACAGCAAAAAGATGACCAAATTATCAGGCAAAAATGGTGCATATTTCTTCTACCCATTAATTCTTTTACTACGTTGTTACTTTTCCTAAGCAACACTATATCATCAATAAGCTGTTGACTAAACATTCAATCCAGCTTCTTCCAGCAAAGCTCTGGGACAGCAGGAGGTCTCAAATGTGGTGCTCACCAGGCGAGACTTTCAACAGAGCTGGCCACTGGGGACTACACTGAGTTGCATAGTACATGGCCTGTTTTAAAGCAGAATATACTATTCTACTCTAATCAACTGTTGCCATGTGGGAACAGATTTGTATTAATTCTTCAGATTTTTTTTAAACTAAAAGAGAAAATCTGGCTTTGAAAAAAAAAATCCCTATTTTTAAATGTTGGAAACTAATTCACATTAAAACAGCAACTGTGAACTAAAACACAGAACAACAAAACCCCCAAAACACTGTGGCTGTAGTCCTTGAAACAAACTGGAAATAGGCCAGAAGCCAACTAACAATTCCTCCCCAGGAATTGTGGTCTGTATCTTCAAGCCACCCAGATGTTCAAGGGATAGAACCGGTAGGGAGAACACAGGTGGAGCAGGTTCTAATGGTCTGCAGTGGAACTGGGGTTTCCACAAATCTACCCATAAGACCAAACTATGGAAAACCATCCCTTAGTTAAACCAAAAGACCTCAGATTGATTCCCAGAACCAACACAATAGAAACAACTCCAAGATGTCTTTCTGACCTCCAAATATACCATGGCTTACACACACACACACACACACACACACACACAAATATAATTCAAAAACTTGTTTTAAAAGCTCTCCATGGATTGAGACCAGTCTGATCTATGAAGCAAGTTCTAGGACACTCAAAGGTACTAAGATTCTGTCTCAAAAATAAGCTATCCCTGATGGGACTGGAGGGATGGCCCCGTGGTTAAGAGCACTTACTGCTCTTGTAGAGGACTTAGTTTTGGTTCCTATCACCCATATGACAGCTCACAACCATCTGTAACGCTAGTCCCAGGAAATCCAATGCCCTCTCTGGTTCTCTGCAAACACTTGTGCATGTACTACACATATATATTTGCAGGCAAAACACTCTCACACATAAATCTTTAAGGAAAAAAAAAATGACACAAGGACTTTCGTGAGTTTATAGCCAACTTGGGCTACCCAGCAAGTTTGAAGCCAGCCAGGGCTACATAGCAAGCTTCTATCTCAAAAACAACCTAAAAGTAGTGATCTTAGGCCAGGGAGGTACAATTCAGGGGGTAAACAATTGCTATACAAGTTGGAGGATTTGAGTTTAGATTGCTACAATCCAAGTAAAGTCAGATGTGATAATCCCTGTCTGCAATGCTCCTACATCAGGGTGAGAGGTGGAGACAGGAGATCTCCCAGAAGCTCACAGATCTATCAAGTGGTGAATAAGAGGCAACTCTATCTAAACAAGGTAGCGGGCAAGGTCCAATACCCAAAGTTGTATTCAGATCTCCTAATTCCTACCATGGCTCACACACACTTGGAGAAGAATTTATGTGTGTACATAAATGTGTACCCACACACTCAGAGAAGAAGGGAGGAAAGGAGGAAGACGGGGAGACAGAGTGGGAGAGGGAGGTGGAGAGAGCCTGAGATTGAGAACATAAGAAAGAAAAAATAATGATCAGGACAGAAGGATACCGAATACTGGATGTAGATGGTAACATGAAAATGAATGGATGGCCTCTTTCCACTGAAGTGCAGAGGCCCTTGGTCCCTGTGTCCCTGAATCCCAGCTCTTTTTTTGCAATGACAACAGTACCTGAATAAGGTATTTGCACCAACTGTCCTATGGCACCTCATGGAAGTATCATCTTACCATGATGGGTTTATCTGTCAAATAGCCATTTAACTTCTGGTTCTAACAATGAGTTCCCTTTTAACAATGGACCCTCCTTCTTGGCTGCAGAAGTGGACATGGGATAAAGCATGAAACAAGGAGAGTTTTCTTGAAACTTTCAAAGTAACTAGTGAGGAAAGTAGCTTTAGGATCTTAGTTATTACTTGTTACCTTGTGCCTCACCTGCTTTTGAATGAAACCAACATAGATGGAACATCCTCAAAGAGGTGAAGGAAGGAAGCGACCCAAGGGCCAAAAGTCTCCTTACTGGGCTAGACTTTTCAGTTCAACAGGCCAATAAATATACTCCTTAGCACTGTTTGAACTGGATTTTTCACTACTTAAAGCTTAACAACAGTCTTGGCTACTTAAATATAAAACTACATTCACTGCTGCCCTGGTATCTTTGTCCTCACATGGCCAAACCTGAATCTTCTTGCTTTTGAGGAAAGCCAGGAAAGAGGGCCTGCTTATAGCAAGCCTCTAGATAGCTAGCAACCCTGCTGGCATCTGGCCAGATTTAGAATGTCTAACTTTATTGGGAAGTACCTACCAACCCCAGAGATGAAAAATGGAACCAAACAAACAGCTGAGAGGTACCAGAGAAATGTCTTCCCCAGGCTTCTTCCCTGGCCTCTGAAAATGAGAGGGTCCATGAACAGGACAAGTACTCAGTCAGCACTCACCCCCCTTGCCCAGGGTTCTTTGTGTAGCCCTAACTATCTTGGAACTCACTCTGCAGACCAGGCTGGGTTCAAATTCTTTCTCCTGAGTGCTGAAATTAAAGGTGTGCACCAGCACTGTCCAACGCAGTCAGCTCTCTTCATTTAGAAACAGAACTGGGTAGGTCAGGTGACCTGGCTCAAATCCCAGCTCTCCCACTGACACTACTACGGATTTTGGCAAGTAATTCAGCTTCTTCCTCAGTGAAACTGTGAGAGGACTGAGATGAAACAATGTATAGGAAGATAACTAGCCAGAAGCCTTCCTCTCCTGCATCACACACCATCCCTCACAGGCCCTGCTAACAGTTCTTCACAGGTGAGTTGACTTAGATCCCAGACAACTATCTTTGCAGTTTGAGACAGGTTCTCTCTATGGAGCCCAGGCTGGCTTTCAACTTGAGATCTGCCTCCTTTAGCCTCTCAAGTGCTTGGGACCTATTTTAAAAATATATGTAAGGCTTAGGGGAGGGGGCTGTAACTCAGTGTACTTGCCTGTAAAATGTGAAAGTCTGGGATTTAATCCCTATCAACACACACATACATAACACATAAAAGTCATATACATTTATAAGACATTAGTCTCCTTTCACAGATGGGAAAAATTAGACAAGGGAAGTCACTACTCATGACTGTATAGTATAGGATCTGCAAGGCCCAGGCATTATGCTTTCAGATTTTTTTTTTTTTTTCCCCGAGACAGGGTTTCTCTGTGTAGTCCTGGCTGTCCTGGAACTCACTCTGTAGTCCAGGCTGGCCTTGAACTCAGAAATCCCCCTGCCTCTGCCTCTGCCTCCCAAGTGCTGGGACTAAAGGCGTGCACCACCACCGCCCGGCTGCTTTCAGATTTCTTAATAAAGATGCTGAAGCTTCCTAGAAGTCCCCATTGGTGTCCAGAAATCAGGCTTATGACGAATCTTTTCACACCAGGTCTCTGGGTACTATCAGTCTCCCCTCCATCCCTAACTCTTTTATAGTTTCTGACTTAGGCCTTTGAGGAACCCACATTTTATAAATAAAGGAAGAGGCTACTTATGGAAGACATGAAGTATACCATCACCTCACTAAAAAATGAACCGTCCTGGGGAAACAAAGAGAAGTCATGCAGGACCACTGGAAGCTAAGTGCAGCATGGGAACTCTGGGAAAGCATGGAGTAAAAAGGAAGGTGCATTCCTCTTCCTATACCAAAATCTCTTGATTTTTTTGCCTCTCACAGAATGTTCCCTATTCCCTTGTCCTATAAAATTGTCACCTTTGTAGATATCTCAAACTCTCTTGTCATCTGTTTCTTTTCTCTCCTGAAAACAGTCTTTTTTCTTGGAGCCAGGGTCTTCAGGGTCTTGTTGTGTAGTTGAGCTGGCTTAGAACTGAAGATCTTCTTGCCTGAGTGCTCGGATGACAGGTGTATGACCCACCATCACATTTTGTGTATATGTGTGTGTGTGGGGGGGGAGATGGGGAGGGGTGGAATGAATTAGGTCTTGCTATGTGGCTCTGAAGAGCTAGCCTGGAACTCATGTAGGCCAATGTTGTCCCTTAACTCAATATGATGAACTTCCTTCCTCTGCCTCCCAAGCTTGGAAACACTGGGATTTTGGACATGAACAACTATCCTCCTCCTCTTTTTGTTTTTGTTTTGTTGTTGTTATTGTTGTTGTTGTTTTGTTTTAAAGAGAAAAAAGAGGGCTGGAGAGATGGGTTAGTGGTTAAGAGCAGTGGCTGCTCTTCCAGAGTTCCTGAGTTCACTTCCCACAACCACATGGTGGCTCACAACCTTCTATAAAGTAATCCAATGCCGGGCCGGGCGTGGTGGCACACGCCTATAATCCCAGCACTTGGGAGGCAGAGGCAGGCGGATTTCTGAGTTCGAGGTCAGCCTGGTCTACAGAGTGAGTTCCAGGACAGCCAGGGCTACACAGAGAAACCCTGTCTCAAAAAAAACAAAAAACAAAAAACAAAAAAAAAGTAATCCAATGCCCTCTTCTAGCATGCAGGTGTACATGCAGATACAGCACTCATACACCTAAAATAAACAAACAGATATATCTTTAAAGAGAAAAGGCTAATTCATCAAGCATGCAAGGGCACAGCAGAAATGGCTGTAACAGAAGAACTGACTGCCTGATTTTAGTTTTCTTTTTAAAGACTTCGTTTATTTTCGTTGGATGTGTGTTACCTCTACGTATGTGTCCAACACCTGAGGAAGTCAGAGGAAGGTGTCAGATTCTCTAGGATCAGAATTAGAGAGGATAATGATTTGTCATGTAGGTTCTGGGAACTGAACCCAGGTCCTCTGAAGTGGACCAGGGATCTTAACTGCTTAGCCATCTCTCCAGACCCTAGTTCTTTTTTCTTAGTGGCAGCTACACATGTCCTTATCTGTGACAGGAAAACAGCTCAACAGGTTAAATGCATACTACTGAGCCCAACAACCTGAGTTTAATCCTTGAAACCCACATAGTGGAAAGAATTAATTCCCATAAGTTGCCCTCTGACTTCCACATGTGTGCATTATCATTTGTATGCCCATATATGTTCATCTGGCAAAGAGCAGGCTCTCACGAAACAGCAATAATACATTTCCCCACTGTGCAGCAGTCCTTCCCCTGCATTCAGCAATGCTAGGTTTAGAGCACTTGGGAGGCAGAGGCAGGCGGATTTCTGAGTTTGAGGCCAGCCTGGTCTACAGAGTGAGTTCCAGGACAGCCAAGGCTACACAGAGAAACCCTGTCTCAAAAAACAAACAAACAAACAACAACAAAAAGAATATCTCACTTCCTGGTCTTCCCACAACCGGTGTCACTCATCTTTCTTGCTTATCAGGCTCAGTTGTCACCTCTTCAACAAGGCCATTTCTGGCCACTCTTGTCTACAGTAACCACCTTTTACACCGTCCATTTCCTTCATAACCACACATCACACTCACACTTCTTTTTAAAATATTATTTTATGTGTGTGTGAATACACATGTGTCATAGCATGCATGTGGAGGCCAGAAGACAACTTGTGGTGTCAGTACTCTCCTTCCACCTTTACATGGATTCTGGGAATCAAACTGAGGCTTACACAGCAACTGCTTTCACATGATGAACCACCTCACTAAGGGTTACATTTCTTTTAATGCAGTATTTCTTCTCCCCAATCAGAATGTAAACTTGAGTTCAGGCCTTTCACTATTTCATCCTCAACTATATCTACAGTACCCAAAGTTCATGGGATAGAATCACAATCCTATTTGGTTCATCGAGTAAGAGACCCAGTTGTAGAGTACAGAATCCCAAATATATCCAAGGATCTTTTACCACCAACTGTCTCACACCTACAGGGAGAGAAACTGTTTCAAAATAGGACTCTTATAAGTTTTTTTTTTTTCTTCTTCTTTCCACCATGGCTACTAAAGAGGTAGAGTTTAAAGCTGGGGCTGCTGAGGGCAGTATCTATCACCACAAACAGAAACCTGTTAAGACAGAAGCTACTAACTCAATGGGGAAATGTGAAGGTTGGGACTATTATCTGAACCTTTGGATTCGGCTATAAGCAGTCTGGATTTTTCAGTAATATGAGCCAATTAACCCTCACCTAACTCCCCTGCACACCTCCCTCCCATCCCAACTGGAGCTTAAAAAAGGAACATAGTAGTTTAAAAGTCCCTTTTTAAACTACTTTGTGCCAAGATTCTACTACCTTTTAGGGCCTGGGCTAACATTAACTACTTTCTGCTCACAAGCAAGGCATTTGTTTTAAGTACTTTACATGCATTAACTTAGTCCAAGAAGTATCATTATCACCTTCATTTTTTTCAGCTGTGGAAATGAAGGGTCACACCCACCCCTATCTGAACAGAAAATCCCACTTTCTAACCCAAGGCACTATCATTTTGGGACAGGCAGGGTCCACAGACCTTCTATTAGTTCCACCTATCCTTCATTCACCATATGTAAAGATAGACGTAGTTTATCTACCTCAGGCTTCTGTGAATATGAGATTACACAGATAAAGCATTTAAACAGCACCTAGCAAACAACAATCCCTGTTACAGCTGTGGGTCACTCCGGTACAGCTGTGAAATATCATGCAAATGAAAACGCACTTCCTTCCTTTAATTCTACTCATAGAAGATACTATGGGTGAGAGATGAAGAAGTTGTCTTGAGGCCATTAACCACTTCTTTTTGCCCAGGCCCTGAGTTCAGTTCTCAGGACCATAAAACAAAAACATCCAGTGTTTAAAGTGTGTCATCTGTCTAGGAGCCCCTCATTGTGGTCCTGATTTCCATGGAACACTACCTCACCTAATTACCACCTATTCCATGAAGTTTTTCAAATAGCTCAGTCTCCACAGCAGGTCTCTATACCTCATGCCCTTTTTGGTGCACCTGCCCAAACTCTACTTACTCCTTAAAGTCAGTATTTACCTTGAGGTCTCTATTTCCTCTTCTTGGCCCTAAAGAGAAATGGATTCTCTTAGGAAGAGCTGAGAGGACTATAGATATCTGAAACTTAGAGAGACTGAGAAGCTAACCAGATGAGGTGAGGTAGGACACCAGAACAGAAATATAGGCTAGTTCAGAATCAGTGCCAAGAAAAGTTTCATGAAAAGAAGTGGTGGGGCAAGAGTACAGGCAAGGAGAGAATGATGAAAGGGAAGAAGGGGTGGGGAAAGCGTGCCAGACATGAATGGGAGTGGGATCTGAGAAAGCTGGAGCTACCCATTCTCTAATAGTGCCCACTCATTCCTGGGGAACACCTGGCACGTTCAGATACATCCTGTGCTTCTTGCTTCCTGTCTGGTGAGGGTAAACGGGAACGGGCATATAAAACTACAAGCAGGAAAGTGAATGTTGCTCTATGAAGTACAGTGAGGACCCTTGGCATTTGAGAAACAGAAGATCTGAAGATGGCCAGATAGAAAGAGAAATGAGGAGATGAAAGGGACATGTGTGTACATGGAGGCAGCAATTTAAAGCAAAAGCAGCAAAGGCTCTGTAGTGGACCAGAGGGGTACAAGGAGAAAGTGTGAGGAAGAACTGAAAAGGAACCATTCAAAGGCAGAATCTGAAGTAATTACTCAGAGGGTGGGGTAACCTTGTGGAGAAGCCAAGATCCTTCCAAAGTGGGTAAGAAGTCTTTCTGGAGGATGGGTACTTCATACAGTGGATTCTTGGGAAAAGGAGGGTCTGCAGCAGTAGAGGCACATTTTTAGGGCTTTTTCAGGAAGACTTTTTGTGGCGAGATCCTCTTAGAAGCAGTGGTTCTCAACATGTGAAAGCATACATCAGAATCACCAGGAGCATTTGTTAAAAACTCAGATTGTTGGGCTCTGCTTTGAGGTTTTCTGATTCAGTACGTCTGAGTAAGACCCAAGAATTGGCATTTTTCAACCAATGCTGCTGCAGGTCTAACTAACCATACTTTGAGAGTCACTGACAGAGGGAAAGGGAGTTCTTCAGTAATGGGTCTTCAAAAATTAAAGGGATGAAAGCAAAGTGAGTCCTCAAAAAGTTTCTAAGTGGGTGTTAAGATCTTTCCATTTCTGAAAGGAGAAACCTATGAGGGTCAGGTCTAAAAATAAATGAAGGAAGGAAGGAAGGAAGGAAGGAAGGAAAGAGGGAAGAAAGAAGACAGGTAGGTCAGTCAGTTGGTCTATCGAGAGAAGAGTCTCCAAGCACTAGGATCCAGAAGTAGAGGAAGTTTAGGAAGGAGTCTGAAGGATGCTGGGGAAATAGTGGGGGACGTAGGCTGAGTATCCAGAGGGTTTATAATGTCAAAGGAATAAGATGGAGGGATAAGAGAAAGAAGAGACTCATCCTAACTGGGATACATCTGACAGAGTCCTGAAATAAGACTGGGAATGTCAGAGGAGAAAATGGAGGGAGGGTTTCCAGAAAGTGCTAGAGATTACTGACACAGGACTTGGGAGAAAAATCTCTAAAAGAATGTCTTAGGAAGTAAGTGGTCTTCTGAGAAAGGTCCTGACAGAGTGATTCTCAAATATAGGGTAGGGTAAGAGTTGGTGGAGGGGGCTTTATGAGAAACCTCAAGTAAAAAAAACAAAACAAGCATACAGGGCTGGAGGAAGACTCCTAATGAAGACCTACAAGGACCAGAGTAGATTTTTCACAGAGAACTCTGGGTGTTCAGCTATATTGAAGGAAGATTAGGTAGGTGTGTAAGGCTTTCTAAAGACGGTTCTAGAGAATTAGGGGGAAGGGGATTCTGAGGAAGAGATAGCTAGAAAAGTCTTTTAGTAAGAAAGTCTGAGAAATAATAAGGTTCTAGGAATGTCAAGATCTCTAAGAAGTATTTTAAAGGCCATTTCAGGGTTCTTGGATGCAAGGAGGTCCTGAAAGGTGCAGCGTAGAGGGGTGTTTCTGGATTGTAAGGAAGAGCATCAGAAAGTTTACCTAAGGCTAGAAAGGGAGTTTCGAATTTTCCTATCCAAGAAAAGTTCTAGAGGGTCAGAGGCTATGAGGAAACTTTTTGGTGTCCGTATACACTATTTTTAAAACGTGGTGTGTGTTACTGGAAAGGACTTGGGATACGGAAGACAGGATTTAGAAGAGGTTTTGGGAATATAAGAGAAACTCAGGAGACTTTCAGGATTAGTAGGTGTAGGGGCTCAGGAGAAAAGGGTTGGTGTACATGAGATCACCACTAGAGAATTCCAAGGTGGGGAATATTTGTGGGACATGAGGTCTCTGGGCCAGATTTTGGATATCTATAGAAGGGTCTAAGAAATATGAGAAGAGGACGGGGTGCATACAGGAGGAGGAAGGAGAGGGCAGTTCTGGTATCTAAGAGCACTTCATGAGTATATGAAGATTGTTCTGGGATATGCAAGCTCTTCAAAGATGATGTAGTTAGTGTGCACCAGGGACATCCTGAGGAATGTGGGGATAAGAGTGAAAATCTCTAAGATTTTTGGAATGGGGATAGGTAGGAGGGTAAATTCTTGGGGTATTTGAAGAAGTCTGAAGGAGTCAAGGATGGCTTGAATATGTGATGCAGAGAGAGTATCTGGGGGCGGTTTGGGGGCTTTAAGGAGGTTCCTGGGGGAGATGCCTGAAATATATGTGCTGTGGAGACAGATGACGAGTAGCCACCAAGGAATGGTGTTGCGATCCAGGAGGGAGATGTAGGGAGAGAACCAAGGACCAAAGGGCGGGGATCCACGGGGAACGTCCCCAGAGGAGGCAGTTGAAAGCTGAGGGTGGTCTCCGGGGAGGCCGCTGGAGTCGTGCGGGAGGACTAGGCAGATGAGTGCCGGTCAGGACGGAGGTCCCCGGGCCCGGCCCCTCGGCTATCCCCAGGGCGTGACGGTTTGGGAGGGAAACTGAGGAAGGGGCCCGGGTGGGGAGAGGCGGGCTGAGTGCCGGACCCTACGGGGTCCTCCAGGATCCTCCGGCCTCCCGAGGCCCGAGTCCGCCGCCCGTCCCAGCCCGCGGCGCGGGGTCCCTGAGGGGGCGGGGCCGGCCGCGCGGCCTGGGTCGCCCTGAGGGGAGCGCCGCGCGCCTCGACCGCCGCCGCCCCGCGCCCGCCGGCCCGGCCTTGCCCGAGACTCACCGCCTCGGCCTCCGCCGCCGCCGCCGCCACCCGCGCCTCCTCAGGCAGCCGCCGCCACCAGCGCCGCTGCCGCCGCCGCCGTCGCCGCCGCCGTCGCCCCCTCTCTGGCCCGAGAGCTCCCCTCCCTCCTCCCGCACCGACCACCGCCACCGCCGCCGCCGCCGCCGTCGCGCTGCGTCACCGCGCCGTGCGTCACCGCCCCTGGCCCCGCCCCGGAGGGCCACTGTGCGCCAGCATTAGCTCACACCCGATTGACAGACGGTGAGCCCAGCCAACTGGCGGCGAGGGCAGCCCGAAGGGTGGGAGGTGTGCTGCGAAAAAGGCGGGGTCCTGGCCAGGAGGGGAGCGACGGGGCTGGAACGAGGCCTGAGAGGCCCGCCCCCTCCTCACTCCGATTGGTCTGATGAGAAGGTGACGGGCAGACGGCCAGGCCCCGGGCGGAGCGCAGAGGGCCGGGAAGAGGAGGGGCGCGCACCGCGTTGCCCCGGGCAACGATCTGGCGGAGCCCGCGATTGGACCTACGGACCCGCAGGGGGCAGTCTCGCGCCCGTCTAACTCAGTGGCGGCGAACCGAGTCACAATTCCTCATTCTGGCGTTCAAGGACCCCTCCTCTCTGCCCCTCGGACACGCCCCACCCAGGGTCTGTGTCTTGTAGTACCCTCGCCCTTTGGGATGACAATGCTGCATCCCTGCTCCTGGTATCGATCGGCCGCGCCTCAAGTGACACCTCAAGATGAGCGAGGTCGACCCTCTTAAGGGTGGAAAGAGATAAGACCCCACACATAAGAGGCTGTCAATAAATGGAGATGGCTCCCATCACTTTTGTCCATCTGCAAACTGTCCTGCGTCGGGGTGAACTGATTGGAAAAGGGCCGGCTCTCCAGAAGGGTGACAGCGACGTGGCTTGTTCCGAGAACTCCAAGAAAATACAGTCAGGGTGGAGTGTCGAATTTACGACAGGGAGTGGTAGGAAATGAGCTGCGGCCAGATGTTTGGCCACTGGAGGGAGTCTGCACTTGTGCTGAAGGCACAAGCGACTGGAGTGACGGGTCCAGGAATGTCTTGGGGGCTTGGGAGTTTGGAAGGGGCGCCTCTGGTTTACATGGGGAAGTGGGATGAGAAGGAATGGAACACTGAAGGGAGAGCCCAGGAAGCTATCTGTGGAGTTGGGGCGGGATTGCATCTGGGAGGGACCTTGGGGAGGGAGGAGGTGCAAAATGGGAGGGACGCTCAGGTGGCCCATTGAACTAGCCTTTTGCCACTGGCTGGCCACAGGGCGGAAGAGAAAAGACTAGGACAAAGCCCTCTGGGAGATCGGGTCCCAGAGGAAAAGCTCAGTGTGGGACACTCAATACTGAGGTCAAGACTGTTGCCCCACCTCGGGGACAAATTGAGGCTGGAGACCAGGATTTAAGGATCATTAGAGATGGTAATTGACGCTGTGGGAGTTGGTGACCGATCCCAAGGAGGGTGTGAGGGATGAATGGAGAGAAGGCTCAGACGGAACTCTGAGAAATGAGGGCACATGAGTTGAGAAAGAAATGCGCACTTATACCAAGACTGCGAAGACGGCATAAGAAAGAATAGACGGAACTGGGCTTAGCGGCGCATCCTATCCCAACAGAGCATTTCTGTAAGCTCGAAGCTAGCCTGGTCTTCATAATGAAACCCTGCACTCCGGAGGCAGGAGCAGGTGGCTCTCTGAGTTCGAGGCCAGTTTAGTCTAGAGAGCGAGTTCCACGACAGCCAGGGCTGTTAAGTCTTTTATTTTTTTAAAGATTTATTTATTTTATGTATGAGTACACTGTAGTTGTCTTCAGACACACCAGAAGAGGGCATCAGATCCCATTACAGATGGTTGTGAGCCACCATGTGGTTGCTGGGAATTGAACTCAGGACCTCTGGAAGAGCAGTAGGTGCTCTTAATCACTGAGACATCTCTCCAGCCCAAGTCTTTCTTTCTTCCTTCCTTCCTTCCTTCCTTCCTTCTTTCCTTCCTTTCTTTCTTCCTTTTAAAGCTAGCATTGTCGCATAGAGCTTAAGAAAAAAAATTGGGAAACAGCATGTATAGATTGTTTTGGGAATGTTTGGAAGGAGATAAACAACAGATGTGGTTGCCATGGCATACAAGTGAAAATCAGAGAACAACTAGCAGGAATCAGTTCTGTCTTATCATATGGGTTCAAACTCAGGTATTCAGGCTTGTCACCAAACACCTGAATCTGCTGACCAAACTCCATGATCTCACTGCATAACTCCGGCTGTCCTGAAACTCAGCTACGTAAACCAGGCTGGCCTCAAATTC
This sequence comes from Apodemus agrarius, assembly GCA_964023405.1. NCBI lineage: Eukaryota > Metazoa > Chordata > Mammalia > Rodentia > Muridae > Apodemus > Apodemus agrarius. The sequence continues at coordinate 18,254,409 of OZ030005.1, forward strand.
ACAGAGCTCCATCTGCCTTTGCATCCTGGGTGTCTGGATTAAAGGCATGCACCACCAAACCCAGCTATTTATTTTTTGAGACAGGTCTTGCAGCCCAGATTGGCCTCTTAACTCTCCGGAGAGCTAAGAGTGACCTTGAATTGTAGGTCCCCCAGTCTGTACCTCTTGAGTGCTAGGTGTGCTACTATACACAGTATATATGGTGCAGGGGACGGAACCAGGGCACGCACAGCAGACACCCTGCCACCTGAGCCGCAGAGCTAGCCACATTACATTTGATCTGTGTCTATAGGTTAGTTTTTATTGTATGTGCATGGGTGTTTTGCCTGCCTGTGTTTTGGTGCATCATATTTGTGCCTGGAGCCCATGGAAGCCAGAAGACGGCATTGGGTCTCCTTGAACCGTCGCTACAATTCTTAGACATAGTGTGTGTTCCTTCCTTCCTTCCTTCCTTCCTTCCTTCCTTCCTTCCTTTCTTTCTTTGTTGGAGATTTATTTATTTTATTTATATGAGTAAACTGTTGCTGTCTTCACACACACCAGAAGAGGGCATCCTATCTCATTACAGATGGCTGTGAACCACCACGTGGTTGCTGGGAATCGAACTCAGGACCTCTGGAAGAACAATCAGTGCTCTTAACCACTGAGCCATCTCTCCAGCCCTCTCTGCCTTTATTTTTGGTCTTTGGAGACAATGTCTTTTTAGATATTCATGGCTGGCCAAGACTCCTGCCTCAGACTCCTGAGTGCTGGGGTTAGAGATCTGTACCACCACACAAGCTAGAGAGGGGGTTCTTTGTTATTAAAATAGAAGAACTAACATTGCAATGGAGGCTCAGGGGAAGACCCATCAAGGCACAGGGACAGATTATAGGAAGAGTTGTGGAAGAGCTGAAGAGGTCGGTGCCTGGCAGGCGGCATGGAGACCAGCGATGGGGCCTGCCCATTATTAAAGAGAGGACGCAGCACAGAAAACCAAGTGGAGCAAGGACTTAGAAATATTTTCTTTGCTTGCCTATATTTCTTCACTAAAATACATATAGTTTTCTCATAAGTTACTTTGCCTTTATTTCTTCTTTATAGGACAATTGGTTTTATGAGTTGATTTTTTTTTTTAATTTATGCATGGAAGTAGGTCACATTACCCAGGAATTGTTTCAAGGGAAGGGGAACTTTTTTTTTTTTTTTTTTTTTGGTTTTTTTCGAGACAGGGTTTCTCTGTGTAGCCCTGGCTGTCCTGGAACTCACTCTGTAGACCAGGCTGGCCTCGAACTCAGAAATCCGCCTGCCTCTGCCTCCCAAGTGCTGGGATTACAGGCGTGCGCCACCACCGCCCAGCGGGAAGGGGAACTTGTGTGTCTGTGTGGGACACTCATGAGATCAAAAGGCCAGGCCCCTGTGCATGCTAACGTGTGCTGTCACTGAGTTACACGCAACCACTCAAGGCCTGTTTATTTCACCAGATTTTCTATAGTCTGTGTTTGTTTGTTTGTTTTTTTGGGGGGCGTCTTTTGTTTTTGTTTTTTGAGAAGGGTTTTTCTGTGTGGCCATGGCTATCCTGAACTCACTGTATAAGCAGGCTGACCTCAAACTCACAGACCTGCCTGTCTATGCCTCCAGGGTGCTGGGATGAGACATGTGCACCACCCCTTCTCTGCTGCCAGTGCTCTTAACTGGTCTTGGATGGTGAGCCATCTCTGGAACTCCCTGCTTTTTGATGATGTTGCTTTTTTTTTTTTTTTTTTTTTTTTTTTTTGAGACAGGATCTTGGGTGTGCCCAGACTGACTTCACCGTAGTCCATGCTGGCCTCAAATTTGCTGTGTAGCCAAGGTTGTTCTTAGCTCTTGCTCTCCTGTCTTTCTTTACCTGTCAAACTGTAAAATTAAAGGGCTGGCTCTGTTTTGTTGTTTTTGACAAAAAGCTGAGCTGTGTAGCTCAGGACGGCCTGCAGTTGGCCATCCTCCTGTTTCTGCCTCCCCAGTGCTGGAATCGAGGCACACGTCATGGTGCTCTGTTAGAATCTACTCTCTCCCTTATTAGAGAGAGTAGATATTATCTAATAAGAAGATAATAATCTTCTTATTAGATTAGAGTTCATTTGTTTATGTGCGTGCATGAACATGCCACATCCCACTTGTGGAGGTCAGAGGACAATTTGTGGGAATCGGTTCTCTCCTTCCACGTGGGTCCAAGGAATGAATTCACTTTTTCAGGCTTGGTAGCAAGTGCCTTTACCTTCCGAGCCATCTCACCGGCCCTATGTTGGTCTTTGGTATGCAATGTCTCTGGGTAACTCTGGCTATCCTGGAGTTCACTGTTATCAACTAGGTTGGCCTCAGACTCGGCATTCTGAGTGCTGGAATATCTATATCTATATCTATATCTATCTATCTATCTCTAATCTATCTAGATATAGTATTATTATATATGTTATGTTATATAATTAATAAACAATTATATTTAAATTTTATAGATTTAATTAAATATATTTACTTATACATTTATAACTAGATAATGTATTATATAATAATATATGTATACATATAATAGTATATAGGTGTATATTTAAACATCATATATGTACATATATGTGTGTGTATATGTGTGTGTGTGTGTATATATATATATATATATATATTATGCTGTAACTGTTTGGGCTTTTTCATTTGTTTTTTCATTTTTGTTTTTTTCAAGACAGGGTTTCTCTGTGTAGCCCTGGCTGTCCTGGAACTCACTCTGTAGTAGACCAGGCTGGCCTCGAACTCAGAAATCCGCCTGCCTCTGCCTCCCAAGTGCTGGGATTAAAGGCATGCGCCACCACCGCCCAGCTAGTTTGGGCTTTTTCTATGCCTGCTCTTGCTCCCAAATAACACAGAGACCTTTATATTTATTTAATAGCTTTTGGCCTTAAGCTAGGCTTGCTCCCAACTAGCTTGTAACTCAATTATTCCATTTGAATATTAAAAACATCTCTCCAACAATAGGCCACCATTTCCATCACAGCACTTATGGATTTTCGAGACAGGGTCTCTCCATGTAGCCTGTCACCGATCTAGAGGCAGTGGGATCTGGGAGGGTGGAGTTGATAAAATAGTTGAATTTAGCAGTGGGTGGTGGTAAACTTTAATCCCAGCACTTGGGAGGCAGAGACAGGCTGATCTTTGAGTTCAAGGCCAGCCTGGTCTACAAGAGAGGATCTACACAGAGAAACCCTGTCTTGAAAAACCAAGAAAATACAAATAAACATGTGTTCCACAACACCCGGCTTATCCACTCTTTATTAGGCATCTCTACCAATCTGGGAGAGAGTCGAAACTATTTTCTCTTCACAGAAATCCCAGACCAGAGATAGTGACTTTAACGAGGGCCACAGTGAGGCAGTATTCGAACCCCCATCCTCGTGACTGAAAAGCCTCCCAGGTTCTGACTGAAGCAGGGAAGGAAGGAAGGGGAGGAGCCCTTTGTGACAGTTGTCCTAAGCCAGGCATCAACAGGATGTGGTGTTAGACGAAAGCTTCCCCCTTTCACAGCCTGGCCCGCTCAGCCTGGGCCCCCACCCCTCGAAGACAGAGGAACTGAGAAGAGGCCTGAGGACAGAAAAACATGGTCAGAGGGCCTGGGTGACAAGGACGGGTGTGGGGGCTGGGTTTAGGAGCAAAGAGGGTACCTGGATGGAGGTCAGCTGGGGGACGAAGGTCACAGGCAGGAAGGGACCCGGCTGCGACAAAGCTTAGTCAGAGAGGTGGTGGTTTGCCCCCCACCCCCCAAGCAGATCCTTGGGTCTTGTGGAGTGATCCAAGAGTGCCCTCCAGGCAGGCGGAACCTGGCCTCTGTGCACGCCTCAGGGCTCAACTGTGTGTCTTGGTAACTGCCCCCCTACCCAGGTGTTTGCCAAAGGCCTCTCAGAGGGGCTAGCTTCTGCGTCTTCATTGATGGATGAAGACACTAAGTCAGGAGGGGGGCCAGGCTAGAAGCTAAGCCCGCTCAGCGCCTCCCTGTCCTCTTGGCAGTCTGACTCCCTGGTGGTGTGTGAAGTGGACCCGGAGCTAAAGGAAAAATTGAGGAAATTCCGTTTCCGAAAAGAGACCAACAATGCGGCCATCATAAGTCAGTGACCTCTGCCCCGTGAAGGGTGGAGCCGGGTGGGGGTGGGGGGCAAAGCAGGGAAGGCGGGGCTGGTGTACCCCGGGATGGGGAGGGGTCTATAATCTGTGTCCTATCCCTCCCCAGTGAAAGTGGACAAAGACCGGCAGATGGTGGTACTGGAGGACGAGTTCCAGGTGAGGGCTGGGGTGCTGGGTGCCCGCAATACAGGGAGAGGTCTGGGGTCAAGTTGGTAGGGTGCTCCCAGGCTTGGAACAGGTACCTCATAAACAGGGCACAGTGACACAGGCTTGCCATGCTGGTACTCCAGGGGCGGAGAGAGAGGGGCCAGGACTCAAGGTCTTTCTTGGCTACGGTGTTGGTTGGAAGCTAGCCTAGACTACAAGAGACCCTGCATCAAAAAGCCAAATAAAGGCTGGGTGTGGTGGTACTGGCTTTTAATGCCCCAACTCAAGAGGCTGAAGCAAGCAGCTCACTCTGTGTTTGAGGCCAGCCTGGTCTACATAGTGAGGCCAGCCTGGTCTACATAGTGAGTTCCAGGCCTTACATCTGGAAAAAAAAAAAAAAAAAGCCAGGTGTTTTAGTTAGTGTCACTGTTGCTGCAATGAAACACTATGACAAATGGGAAGAAAAGAAATGCACATTGGGAAGAAAAGGGTTTATTTGGCTTACATAGCCTGAATCACAACCCGCTGGGGAAAGTCAGGGCAGGAACTCAAACATGCCCGGCACCTGGAGGCAGGAGCTGCTGCAGAGGCCTTGGCAGGAGGGTGCTGCTCGCTGGCTTCTCGTGGCCAACCTGGTTTCTTACGGTACCCAGGACGGCCAGTCCAGGAGTGGTGTACCCACAGTGGAGCGGAGAGTTCCCGTGCCACCGGAGAAGGAGAAAGCGCCCTGTAGGCTTTGCCTAGCTCTGACCCAAGGGAGGCAGTTTCTCAGTCGAGGTTCCCACCCACCCCTCGTCCAGTCGACACGAACCAGCCAGCAGGGCAGTTAACGGAAAAGGTTGGGAGGAGAGCTGTACAGAACCCTTGTCTGTAGAGCGAGGCCCTAGAGCTTAAAACACTGGTTTTCATTTTAGATAAGGTAACCCAAAGCCACGAGGAAGCCTATATAACTGGATAAACATCCCACTGCGGCTTTTCAGCCCGCCTGCCTTCCTTCTGGAGCCAAGGCTCTTGGGCAGGGGATTGACCAGGAAGAGCTAAGCTCCCTCAGGCCCCCTAAGAGGAAGTATACTAGAGTGGTTACCATGGGAACGCAGATTCAAATTGGAACTCTGGCTTTTACGGTCTTGCGCCCTCGTGGGGCAAGTCCCTTGGCATTGCTGGGCCTCAGTATCTGTAGCTGTCAAGTGGGTATAAGACTGTCTGGTCGGGTCCTGAGAAATCTCCAGTCCACATGCACTTCTTAGAACAATGTCTCTGCACATTTTAAGTGATCATTTAATGAACTGAGTGACAGTCGCTTGTTCTCTCTCTCTCTCTCTCTGTCTCAGAATGTTTCCCCAGAGGAACTTAAGTTGGAGTTGCCAGAGAGACAGCCCAGGTATATGGGGGGGAGGGAAAGGGGTTGTTGAGTGGGGGACTATGGGTAGGGGGTGATAGACCTCTAAACTGGGGGACTGTTGGGCTCCAGTTCTGTTTATGGGCTCAGGATCTCTGAGTTTGAAGCCAAGAAGTCATAGTCTAGAAACTTTGGTTGATAGAATATTATTTTATTGCAGAGTTTTCCCCCTGGTATGTTAAAGATCTATTTATTTGTTTTATGTACGTAAGTGTTTTGCTTGTAGTTATGACTGTGTACCATATACATGTCTGGTGCCTGCGGAGGTCAGAACACATCACAGGATCTCCTGTAACTAGAGTACTAAGCTACCATGTGGGTCTTGGGAATGGGACCTAGGTCCTTTACAAGAGCAGCAGTGCTTCTAAAAACTGAGGGTCTTTCCAGCCCTTATACTAATAATCTTTTAAAGATTTATTTATTATTATATGTAAGTACGCCATAGCTGTCTTCAGACAAACCAGAAGAGGGTGTCAGATCTCATTACAGATGGTTGTGAGCCACCATGTGGTTGCTGGGATTTGAACTCAGGACCTTTGGAAGAACAGTCAGAGTGCTCTTAACCACTGAGCCATCTCATCAGCTCAATATACTAATAATTTTTAAGGGGTAAACACATCAGGAGAGCATTTTTTAAAAAATTAAGGACAGGTGGCAGTAGCATGCATCTTTTTTTTCCCATTTTTTTTTTAATTTTTAATTTTTTGCTTTTTGAGACAGGCAGGTTTTCTCTGTATAGCCCTGGCTGTCCTGGAGCTCACTCTGTAGACCAGGCTGGCCTCAAACTCAGAGATCTGCCTGCCTCTGTCTCCCAAGTGCTGGGATTAAAGGCATGTGTCACCACCACCTGGCTTGGCCGCATATACCTTTAATCCCAGCACTGGGGAGGCAGAAGCAGGTAGATCTCTGAGAGTTCGAGGCCAGCCTGGTCTACAAAGACAGTTCCAGGGCAATTGTTCTAGATAGTGAGCCCCTGTCTCAAAGTAGATATTTTAAAAAATATATGTGTATGCGTGGTGTTTTCATGCATGTCTATATACTTTATGTCCTTAGAGGCCAGAGCGGGGCTTTGGATGTCCTAGAACTAGAGTTACAGAGCATTGCGAGCAACTTTGTGGGTGCAGGGAACTGAACCCAGTCCTCTGTAAGAGCAACAATTGTTCTTAACTGCCGAAATATCTCTTCCAGCACTCCCCCCTTTAAAAGAGGATTTAATTTATTATTTATGTGCATGTGTCTATGTCCAAGTATGTACAGTGTATATGTGAGCCACCTGACTTTGGGTCCCGGGATACTGATCTGCAGCCCTACATAAGAACAAAAAGTACTCAATCGCAGAGCTCCTCTGGTTTCTTAGAAATGCAGTCTCTGTATACCAGGTTGGCTCTGAACTCAATATACAGCCAAGAACAGCCCTGGATTCCGGATTGATGGGTTTACCTCTACCTCCCGGCGCTGGGATTACAGCTCCATGCGGTCTGATTCCTATCCCCTTGTTCTAGCCTTCTGAGTCCGGGCATCAGAGGCCTGTGCCACTCTGCCTGACTCAAACTGGTCTGTTCACATCCTGACTCATTGCTTTCGGGGTCTCTTGGGTTTTGGACCTCATTCCCCAGCTCAGGGACCTTTGACAACTGCAAAGAGCCAGGGCCCAGCAGGGGGCAGGGAACGGATGAACGGACGAACGGACAGACAGACAGACGGACGGACGGGGGCGGGGTGGGTGTTCAATGCTGATTTTGTTTAGAGGTTTATCTTACAGTTTGTCTTCGGTGAAATCCGATCAGACTGTGGCACCTAGCACCTTGGCTCTTGGCTGACACTCTGTTCCAGCTCCTGGGTCAGACACTAGCTCCCAGCATGCAGCACCAGCTCCCAGCATGCAACTGCTGAGCCAGCCCTCAGGTCCCATTATTGGGATAGTTGAAGTTGGGGGGCCTAGCCCCAGATTCAAGGATGTGAACTCAGTGAACATGGATTGCTCGCACAGCTTCTCAGGTCTAGCGTGTGAATTCTCTTTCTCTTCCATAGGTTTGTGGTCTACAGCTACAAGTACGTGCATGATGACGGCAGGGTGTCCTACCCTTTGTGTTTCATCTTCTCCAGCCCCGTGGGTGAGGACAGCGACTTAGAGCAGTGTGTGCATGAGTGTGTGTGTGTGTGTGTGTGTGTGTGTGTGTAGCCGGGCGGTGGCGGCGTACGCCTTTAATCCCAGCACTTGGGAGGCAGAGGCAGGCGGATTTCTGAGTTCGAGACCAGCCTGGTCTACAGAGTGAGTTAGTTCTAGGACAGCCAAGGGCTACACAGAGAAACCCTGTCTTGAAAAACCAAAACAAACAGACAAACAAAAAGTGTGAGTGTGTGTATGTGTATTGAGTGTGTATATGAGAATGTTTGTGTGTGAGAGAGTGTGAGTGTGTGTGTGTATGAGTGTGTGTTTGTGAGTGAGCGTAAGTGTGTCAGTATGGAGATGTCTGTAAGTGGGTACAGCTTCCTCTAAGTATAGATATGGGAGCTGGGAGAGCACAGAGTTCTATCCCCAGCAGCACCAAACCAAACCAAAAATCAATACGAGGGTGCAATAGTAACCAGGTATGGTGGGCACACACCTTTTTTGTTTGTTTGTTTGTTTTTTGTTTTTTGTTTTTTGTTTTTGGAGACAGGGTTTCTCTGTGTAGCCCTGGCTGTCTTGGAACTCACTCTGTAGACCAGGCTGGCCTCGAACTCAGAAATCCACCTGCCTCTGCCTCCCAAGTGCTGGGATTGGGTACACACCTTTTAAAGCCAGCACACAGGAGGCAGAGGCAGGCAGATCTCTGTGAATCTGAGAGCAGCCTGGTATGAATAGCAAGTTCCAGGACAGCCAGAGCTATATAGAGGCTGTGCACACACACACACACACACACACACACACACACACCATAGTGGCACCATAGCCAGGCAAGGTCATTTTTTCTGCCTGTGACCTCAGCACAACCCTTGGGAAGCTGATGCCAGGCCAGTTTAAACTACAGCTAATCTGAACCAGTCTGGCAGGCAGGTGTGGCGGCTCTGGCTGTTAATCCCAGCGCTCAGGGAGGCAGGGGCGGGCAGATTTTTGTGAAATCATGGCCAGTCTTGTTTGTTTGTTTGTTTGTTTGTTTGTTTTTTCCGAGACAGGGTTTCTCTGTATAGCCCCGGCTGTCCTGGAACTCACTCTGTAGACCAGGCTGGCCTTGAACTCAGAAATTCGCCTGCCTCTGCCTCCCAAATGCTGGGATTAAAGGCGTGCGCCACCAGCGAGTTCAAGATCAATCTGGGCTACAGAGCGAGACTCTAAGGAAAAGAAAAAGGTGTGATCACGTGACCGTGTGTGTGGGAGCGTTGTATGTGGGAGCTGTGAAGTGAAGGCAGGCATTTAGATCCATCAAGAAATCCTGTTCCTGTTACCTGTAATTTCCCGACAGGCTTCGGAATCCCTCACTATAACTAACTTGAAGCTCCCAAACAAATGTAGAAACTCTTGAGCACGGATGACTTTCAAGGTCCTCTTCCAAGGCTCCTTGAACGTCCGTGTCGACTGGCCATTGCTAGAGCTTTCCCGGTTATGGTGTGTTCCCCCAACCACAGCCATCTCCCTTTCCCACACAGGCTGCAAGCCCGAACAACAGATGATGTACGCCGGAAGTAAAAACAGGCTGGTGCAGACCGCGGAGCTAACGAAGGTCCGGAGGGGCCCCAGCCCTGGAGGGGCTGGGCACCCTGAGGGTCCGAGGGAGGGAGCCAGGGGTCGGGGGGGGGGTGCTGGGGCTAAATTCTAGACCCCAGAGAGGAAGGTGGGGCCTGGACCCTCAGATCTGAGGGAAGAGGGATGGGCCGGGACTCCAGGGTCTGAGGAAGGAGGGGTGTGGAGGCAGGGGTCTCTGGATTCGCAGCAGGAGGCTTCTTGACAATCACACAAAGTAAGGAGGGTGACTCCTGGGCTGGGCCACGCGCTCCTGGGTGTGGAGGAGGATGGCTGGAGTCTGGCCTCCTGAGTCCTCGCGGGTTAGGAGTCCTCATCGGATCGGATCGTCATGCCCATGGCTCTTTCTTTACCAGGTGTTCGAAATCCGCACCACAGACGACCTCACCGAGACCTGGCTGAAGGAAAAGTTAGCTTTCTTCCGCTGACCTTCGAGCGACGGAGTTGGAATCCTTACTTCTGAAGACTCAGACTGATAGGATATGAACGTTCAAGAACTAAATAAAGGTTACAATTTCAGGACCTTGGCGACGTGGTTGGTGTCTGCAGACTCTGCGCCTCTTTTGGTCGGTGCTGGCTGACGGTCCCTACAGTTCCAGCTCGTGGCCGGGAGGGGGCGGACGTTTCTAGCGAAACCAAGCTGGTCCCAGGAGAACAGACACCTGTTTCTCAGAAGCCAAGGGAGGGGACCATGGGGTTTCCTGAGGTGCCCTGGGTCCCCTTTAGGAATTTGAAGGAATGTCTGAATCTGTGAAAGGTCACTCCTAAGGGGATAAAGACCCTCGAGAGCACAGTGCGGGCACCCTTTTCTCCACCCGTTTCCCCCGCTCTGGGACTAAAAGGCATCTTTGGCACCAAATGCTACTTTTCTCAACCGAGCCCTCGGGTAGGAAGAATTTAAAGGCCAAAAAAATGTCAAAGGATCAAAATGTAATTGCTTCAGGCGTTTAGGAGGTTACCGAGGGATGGCTAGTTTGAGGGTTTGCTAAGCTTGAAGGCCCAGGACTGTGGGAGGAGGCGGGGACTCAGAACTCTCAGGGAGCCCCAGGGGGCTTGAAGAGTCAGGGAAACGGATATTCCCTATACTCTCGCCTTTTTCTTTTTCTTTCTTTCTTTTTTTCCCCCTGGGCACATCAGGGCATTGAATTTTCTCAGACCTCTGTCTGCCTTTGAAGGACACGTATTGAGCACCCACGGCGTACAGGGAGGGCTCTGAGATGGGGCAGCTATCACAGAGATGAATCTGCTTCCCCCAGTGTCTCCCATCGTTCCTCAATCCTCACACCCAAGGCCCCTGGAGCTCCCTCCCTCTACCTCTTTCCAGGTTCCCTGTGGAGAGGTGGCCGTTGCCATGGTAACAATGACACAGTGACCTTGGGCCTGGGCTGTCCCTCCCCCCAACCCTGGCGCTCTTCGATGAGCCTAAAAGGGAATTCTAGCCCTGCCTCTCCCTCTCAGCCTTCAGATTCTTCACCCCTTCATGCCCCACTCAATCCCTGTTCTCTTGTCCCCGGTCAAGATAAGCCCTCTGTTGAGAAGTTCTGCGTCGACTCTCTCTAACCTGGGCTGTGGAGAAATGCCCTTAGCCTGCCTTCCTTCTGTGTTCTGGGACACGTGGACCAAGCTTCTCTCCTCTCTGTTAGGGGCTCCATCCGACCCAAGTTTCTTCTTCTGATCACAGCCTTAGTTCCCACCGGCTGGAGGTGGGAAAGAGAGGTCTGGGGGTAAGAGAAGGCATCCAATGAAGAGGTCAAGCAACCCCTGGCCTGCTGAGATCAGAGAGGCAATGGGGCTTGTCTAAGTTCACACAGCCACAACCTCAAATACCTGACAGCCAACCCCCCGCCCCGTGAGCTCTTCCTATGAGCCAACTATTTGTAGGCGCCATACAGGCATTAGCTTAATTCACTCCTTCATTAAGGAAGAAGTAGCCACGATTAACCTCACTTTGAAGACAAACGGGAGGCACAGACTATCCCATGCCCAAGGACCACACCTTGGTCTCTTAGGCAGACCTCAACAGCCATTTCCCTCCTTCCTCCCGCCCTCCTCACTATCCTTCAGAGCTGAACTGGCTCTTAGGGTAGAACTGCAAATAATCCAATCAGAAAGGACCATGTGGGTGACTTGCCCAATCAAGAGTAAATTTGGAGCCGGGCGTGGTGGCGCATGCCTGTAATCCCAGCACTTGGGAGGCAGAGGCAGGCGGATTTCTGAGTTCGAGGCCAGCCTGGTCTACACAGTGAGTTCCAGGACAGCCAGGGCTACACAGAGAAACCCTGTCTCGAAAAACAAAAACAAAACAAAACAAACAAAAAAAAACCCCAAACAAACAAAAAAGAGAGTAAATTTGGAAAGCAAAGACCAACCAAGGGGCAGGGGCGGTTTGATGGGTCCAATCTTCTAAGAAGTACCAGCCTCTTCTAAGAAGTACCAGCACCCGGATGTTTAACATTTTTTTTTAAAGTATTGATGTATTTTATTAAATTGTATTTATGTGTGTGTATGTGTCTGTATTCTTTTGGGTAGGAAGGCAAAAATGCAGAGTGTGGCTTAGGCCGTAGTAGATGCATGGGACCTAGGATGAATACTATAAGTCTTGAAGAGGGTGGTGGTGGTGGTGGTGGTCCAGTGATGGTGTATGACTGTAATCCCAGCACTTGGAAGGCACAAGCAGGCAGATCTCTGTGACTCGGAGGCCAGTCTGGTCTATAGAGTTCCAGGACAGTTAAAGCTACTGAGAAACCCTATCTGGAAAAAAACAAAGAAGAAAAGAAGAATTAGAATCATGAGTTCCAGGCTGGGCATGGTGGTGCGCGCCTTTACTCCCAACACTGGAGAGGCAGAGGCAGGAAGGTAGCTGAGTTCAAGGCCAGGTTGGTTTATACAGCAAATTCTGGGCCAGCCTGGCATACAGAGCTAGATTTATGCTTTAGGGCAGGGCTTAAGAGGCAGCAGGTGGCCAGGCTGTGGGGGCGCACGCCTGTAATCCCAGCACTCTGGGAGGCAGAGGCAGGCGGATTTCTGAGGCCAGCCTGGTCTACAGAGTGAGTTCCAGGACAGCCAGGGCTACATAGAGAGACCCTGTCTCAAAAAAAAAAAAAAAAAAAAACAAAAAACAAAAAAAAAAACAAAACAAAAAAAACAAAACAAAAACAAAACAAAAAAACCAACAAAAAAAACCCCACACAAAACAAACAAACAAAAACAACAACAAAAAAAGGGGAGCAGGTGGGACCAGAATTGGGGGTAGGGCCTAGGGGAGGAATTATAGGTTGGTCATGAGTCTGTGCTGGAAGATCTGTGGCAGGAACGAGGGCTCCGGGTAGGCGATGGCTGCATCATAGGCTCTTCACTCTACTCACTCTCCGTTCTGTGTCCTCCAGTCCAGGGTGACGTCACCTCTCTGTTGTAAGCCACGTAGGCTTATGTGTGCTTCGTCTTCATGCGTGCTGTGCTGCCATTTATTACCTGTGTGGCGCTGGGCCAGTGACTAGACCTCCCTCTGCCTCAGTGGTTCTCATCTGTAAAATAGGCATAGTCAGAGGAACGCCTTCTTACTTGAGTGCCCTAGACCCATTGCTACATCTATCCTGTTTGCTGCAGTTGTTCTCCTAGTGTGGTATGTGTGCACACATGTGAGTGTGTGTGTGTGTGTGTGTGTGTGTGTAAGGTAGAGGTCAGCTTCAGGTGTTGTTTCTCAGGAGTAGTTCACCTTATTTTTATTGATTGTTGCTTTTAATCATTTCTTTATTTTTTATTTTATGCACTTTGGTGTTTTACCTGCACACATGTCTGGACAAGCGTGTCTGATGCCCTATAACCAGAGTTACAGTTGTGAGCCACTACGTGGGTGCTGGGAATTGAACCAGAGTCCTCTGGCAGAAGAACAGCCAGTGCTCTTAACCACTGAACATCTATTTCTCTAGCTCCCTACCTGCTTTGAGTCAGGGTGTCTGTGTAGCCCTGGCTGTCCTGGAACTCCCTCGGTAGACCAGGCTGACCTCGAACTCAGTGATCTGCCTGCCCCTGCCTCCCAAGTGCTGGGATTAAAGGCATGACCTGGCTTTTTCTTTCTTCTTAAAATTATTTTATCTGTGCGGGTGTTTTGCCTGCCTGTATGTCTGTGCATTGTGTGCATATCTGGTGTGTGCGGAGGTCAGAAGAGGGTGCTGGATCCCCTGGGACTGGAATTATGGACAATTGTAAGCCACGATACATAGGTGCTGGGAATCAAACCTGGGTGCCCTGGAGTAGCAATCAGCACTTTCAACAGATGAGCCATCTCTCCAGCCCCGGCCTACTTGGTTTATGAGACAGAATCTCTCACTGGGGCCTAAGGCTGGCAGATTAGGGTACATGGGTGGCCGAAAAGCTCCAGGAATCTGCTTGTCTCAACCTCCACAGAGCCTGGGCTACTGGAGCGAGCCACCACCCCCCTGAGCTGCGCGGCCAGTCCTTTCCTCCTCCTGTCTCCTCACCCTGTGCCCCCTCGCTCTGACTAAAGGGTGAGGTGGAAATGGGGTTTGGAGAGCCTGGGCAGGTGGAGAGGGGAGCCGAGGAGCATCCCTGGGGCTCACCTTGGTTGAATTGGACAATTGTCATTTGCATCGGTGAGCTGGAGGTATGGCTAGGAAGGATTTATGGGGTTTGGGTGAGGATCTCCATATTGGAGGAGGGGTCCCTAAATGGGAAGTGCTTGAGACACTATGGATCTGGGGACCACGATAGGATAGATAAGATAGATATTATTTTTCCTTTTTTTTTTTTTTGTTGTTGTTGTTGTTGTTGGTTTTTTTTTTTTTTTTTTTTTTTTTTTTTTTTTTGGTTCTTGCCACTGTGAGATTTTTTTGGGTAGGTGCGGACATCAGAGCAGAGAGCCCAGCTCCATGCCTTGGAAAATTGAGGAAATCAAGGTCTTTCTGCTCACAGCCCTGCAGAAGGATGCCAAATCTGTCAGGATCAAGAAGAAAAAGGATAATGTGACGTTCAAGGCTCCCTGGAGCAGGTACCTTTACACCCTGGTCACCACAGAGCAGGAGAAGGCAGAGACACTGAAACAGTCCCTATCCCAGGCTTGGCAGTGAAGGATTTGAACTGAACCAGATCTCTGCATTTGACTATTAAAAACTCTGAAAAAAATATAGATAATAATACAAGTAATGTATATATAGATAAAAGTAATATAGATATGAATCTATCTATAGATATAGATGTAGATGTAGATGTAGATGTAGATGTAGATATAGATATAGATATAGATATAGATATAGATGTAGATATAGATATAGATTGAGGGGAGGCCTTGCTGAATTTGGGGGTTCTGTGTATATGTCAGAAAGAGACAGAGCACGGCATGGGACACCCAGTGGACTCTGAGAAAAGGGCAGGAGGTCAGCTCTGAGGTAGGAGTTGGATGCTGAAGGGGCAATCAAGGAGACAGCAAGGTATTTAGGCACCCACGGGAGTCAGAGTGAGGAAGAGGTCGCAGGGGGCTGAAGGCAGCAGGACTGATTGCTGGGGGTGGGGGTGGCGGAGGCACACCAAGGAAGGGGTGCCCTGCAAGGGACAGAGTGGAAGTCCCAAGGCGCCCAAGAGCGTTAGAGGAAGGCCTGAGGTATAGTTGGGGAAATGAGAGTTTCAGGGTTCCCCATGGCAGAAGAGATGTTTGGGGGGAACACTTAGACATTAGCCAGGGCATACAGTTTCTTCTGGTGGGCAGGGAATGGTTTAAAGTCCTTGGTGGAGGAAAGACATTGCTGGGGTTGGATCTGTTTTTACCCTGGATCGCTGTGAAACATCGCCTGGCTCCCCAGGGTTCCTCAGTGAATCAATCTCTGGTAGGCTCTATGGACACTGACATATAGTCTGAGTCCTCCCTGGATTCCGGGGTGTGGTCTGTGGGCCATCTGAGCCTTGGGTATGATTTAGGATGCCTGGGAGGTCGGTTGGTGTCTGGATCCCCTGGGATGCTGTGATATGATCTGGGGAGGGCTTCTGGAATTAGAGGTGTATGGTCTAGGGTTCCTGACAGGGTGTGCCTCCACCCCTGTCTGAGGTCACCGAAGAGAGTAGAACAGTTCCCGATTCCAGGTGGCTCTCCAACAGGGTGTGGGGCTTCAAAGACCCGCACTCTGAGGATGTGATGGAGAGAGCAGGGGTGTGTGTAGGGGGGTCCAAGTAGCCGCTGGGGCGTGGTCTAGGGGACAGGGGTGGGGCCGGGGCGGGGGCTGGACCTGGGCGCTCTGCAGTGGAGAGGGGGTCTGCGGCGACCTGGGAGTGCGTGTGGCCGCCCCACCTCCGGCCCGCGCCCCCTCCCCCCTTGCGGCGGCGACGCGGAGGGCGGAGCGCGGCGGCGCGCGGGAGGGCGGGCGGGAGGCGGGAGGCGGGCGGGAGGCGGCCCCGCGGCACCGCGCCCCCTCCCCCGGCCCTCCCCCCACCATGGCGCGGCGCGAGGCGGCGGCGGCGGTGGGGCCGGGCCCTGGGCCCCCTCCCCCGGGCTGGGTGAGCGCAGCCCGCGGCGGTCCCGGGGGCTCTTTGGAAGCGGCGGGCGGGGGCGCGGGGACGAGCGTGCCCGTGTGTCCGCGGCGCTGCGGCGGGGCCCGGCGTGCGCCGGCCCGCGGCCCTGTGTGTGCCGGGCGCCCCGCCGGTGTGGCCATCCGGGCGTGTGCGGGGCCGCGGTCGGCCGTGCGTGTGCATGTGTGCATGTGTGCGTGTGTGAGCGCGTGTGTCCCACACACTCCGGGGCGCCGGATCTGGGGGGCTGTGGCGCGCCCGTCCGAGGGGCTGTGTGCAGGTGTGTGCGGGGGCTGCGCGCCCAGGTGTGCGGGGAGGGGGGGGCCCAGCGGGCCTGTGCGCGCGTGCGGCTGGCTGCGTTGGGGGTCTGTGTCCGGCTGGGTTGGATGCCCATCCGAGGGGCTGCGGAGCCGGGTGTGTTCGCTCGGGTGTGTGTGTATGTATGTGTCTCTGTGTGTGTCCGTGTGTCCGTGTGTGTGTGTGTGTGTGTGTGTGTGTGTGTGTGTTGTGTGCGGGTTGGATGTCTCCAAGTGTCTGTGTGTCTGTGTGTCTGTGTCAGGTACCCTGCTGGGGTGGGGGCTGAGGCTCAGCGCATAGTGGGGCCAGGTCTCCGAATGGATGGGGGGGGAGGGGACTTGCCTGATCCCTCGGTACATGTCAACTGGAGGGGGGGTCTTCAGTGATCCTTGGGGGGAGACGGCCATGTCTTTTTCCTCTTCTCCGTGGCTGGTTGGGGAGGGGGGATGGGAGACCGGGAGGTGGACAGATGGAGGAATGAGAGGCCGAGGGATGGACAGATGGGCCCTGGGGTGGGGGCTGAGGGTTGGAGAGTGGAGGGTGGGGTTGAAGACCTGGCCCTTCCCACCCCACCCCACCCTAACTCCCCCACCTGCCGGGCTTCTGCATATAGCGCCCCAGTTGCCTGTATCTTGATGGTAAGGCTGGGGAAACTCTGGGGGTTGCTCGTGGCAGAATGTTGTTGGGACCAGGGTTTGGGACTCAGTCCCTTCCTGATGGAGTCCCACCTGCTGAACTATGACCTTTGGCCCTGGCTTGTGCCCGACTCTTTTTGGAGAAGGGTATAACAGGGACTGGAAGGGGTGTTAGAATGTATTTGGCCTGGGAAGTAGGTGGGGCAGGAGTGCCAGGGCCATGAGGGATGGGTGTCAGGGACTGAGTGTGAGGCTAGCTGGTCTGCTGACTGTGCTCTGGGCTTTGGCATTTTGTGTGCATTCACAAGTCTGTTGGTTCCTCATGGGACTGTGGCCTGAGTGTGTCTGTGATGCGTGAGCCTCTTAGAGCGCTTACGGAGTGCCTGTGTGCTTGTTCACGACTCTCTGCCTTGTCGGTGTGTGTTCGTGCCAGGGGCTCTGTGTACATGTGTGAGGTGTGTACTGGCTGTGCATGCATGTGTCTGTTGGTGCTTTATCTGCTCTATGACTACACAGTGTGAATATGTGAGGTTGCACGGATGTGTTTAGGCGTGTAAGAGCGTGCACCTATGTATCTTTCATTGTGCAGATGAGTTTTATGTGTGTGAGCCACTGTGTGTTGACAAATGTGCAAGGGCTATATAGATGCAGGTGTCTGGTTGTCTATTAAGGGGCACATGGGGTTTTCTGTATCTGTACATCTGTGAGTGTGCAATGGACAGCGTGTGTGTATGTGTGTGTGTGTGTGTGTGTGTGTGTGTGGTGTATGCAGATATGCCAGCCTTGATGGTGTGTGTGTCTATCTTGGAAGTTCTTTCCTTTCCCTGGGGACCAAGTTCTGTATGTTTAGGCCTATATCTGCAAGACACATGTGTACCCGTGCTTTGGGCACAAGATTGACCCTACTTTTGGGGTCTAGTGAGTGTGATCTGTAGCACACCAAGGTGTAGTGAGTGGTCCTGGAACACAAATGTGACTGTATCCTGGGCTCCGTGTCCTGAAGGGTAGGAAACACCCAGATTGGGCTGGTGTTCCCTGGTAGAGCTTGGGTTCGGACTCACATAGATCGGGATGGATCTGCCAGTGTAGATGGGGATGGAGAGGAGATGGTAGGTTGCTTCTGGGCCCTGGATACCACTAATGTCTTTGAAGTTGGGGAGCCCAGATGAGAACTCTTCAATTGTAAAAGAAAAGATGTCTGGTCCATATTTCTAAGTCTCAAGAAAAGAAAAGGCTGGGAATGTAGAATTCTAGAGTTGCTAAGAAGAGTGGGTACATTCCATAATCAGGAACCAGTGCAGCAGAGGTCAGGGTTCAGAGCTCCTGAGACTTCAGAGCGTAAAGCTCACGTGCTGGACCCTGAGGCCCAGTCTCTTAAGGTTTAGACATGACTTTTGGGTCCCTCTGAAAGTATGAGGACCCAGTGGCAGGGGGCCTGAGAAAGTAATCACAGTAGAGATTCGATGACCTCCAAGGTAGTGAGTAGAAAGGAGTGAGAAGATGCTAACTGCGGGTTTGTTCTTTCGCAGGTACCGGCCCAGGCCCTGACTCCGTGAAGAGAGGTGAGTATATGACCGTGGGTTGGGGAAGAGGCGTGGGGTGAGAGCCCCAGTTGTGAGCCAGCCCAGGCTCAACCCAAGTGGACCCAAGTGCAGAATGCCACAGAGACTAGGGAGGCCGCCGGCCACTCCCAGTGAAGAGTAGAAATAAGCCTATGAGAATTGGAGCTGGGTAAAGCATTCATCGCATGGTGGTCAGGAGGCTCAGAGGGACCCATATGTCAGGATGTGACATCTCTCAAGATAGGCAAGACGAGCAGGAGCGTGGGGTCCCTTTATATCGGTAAGGCTCCGTGAAGGTTTCTAGGTGTGAGATAACCCGGCAGCTGGCGGTATAGTCCTGCCCTCTCAGCACTCAGTAGGCTAAGGCAAGACAGTTATGAGCCTGATGCCATCTTGGGTTATACAGTAAGAGCAGTTTCAGAAAGAAAGGAGGAGGACAAGGAGGAGGAGAATTGAGTGAGGGAATGTAGCTCATTTGTAGACACTTGCCTAGAATCCATCAGCGAGGGCCTGGGGGTGTGGCTTAGCCATAAAGTATTTGCTTAGCATGCACAAGACCCTGCGTTCCATCCCCAGCATCACACACACACACACACACACACACACACACCTTCTTCAGAGTGTGGTGAGGGTCGCCAGGTGCCATCATTGTCACGAATGGGCACAGGGAGATACAGAGGGGGGTGCTGTTTCCCCAAAGCCACAGACAACTGAGCATTCCAGTGTGAACCCTGGCAGAGGGACGGGTTCTGCCCCAGGCTGCTGTGATGCCTTTGGGTAAGCTCAGGATGTTTTCTTTGCAGCTGTGCAAGGAGAAAGTCTTAGAACAGGGTTTTGGGCCCTGGAGACCCCAAGCAAGCAGATGCCCTGTCAGGGCTCCTAATGATAGAGGCTCGACTTCCAGACCAGGGTTCCTAGTTAGTGTGGAACAGTACCTAGAGGGGGAGGAAGGTGGAATCTCGGTCGGGGTGTTCAGAGATGTGCTGCCCTGGCCCTGCCTCAGTTTCTCTCCTTAGCCCCATTCTTGTCTCCTCCTAACCTGTCTCTTTCTTCCTCTGAGTCTTCCCTCCTGTCCCTCCCTCCCTCTTTCTATCACCCTGGCTCACTCTCTTTTCCTGTCTGTTTCCTCCACTCAGATGTTTGTTTCTTTGTCCCACTGGTACGTGCCTTTTTATCGTCTCCTTTCTTAAGACAGGGAGGGTTTCCATATGTAGCCCAGGCTGGTCTGCATCTCTCAACCTCTTGGGAGCTGAGATTATATATATATATATATATATATATATATATATATATATATATATATATATATATATATATATATATATCACCACACCTGGCTGTCCCCCCTTTTGCAGTGTTGGGGAGAGAATCCAGGACCTCAAGCATCTTAGGAAAGCATACCACCACTGAGCCACGCCCCCAGCCCCTCATTGGAGGATTCTAGACTGAGCCTCGCCCCCCAGCCCCTCATTGGAGAATTCTAAGCAGGGGCTCTACCACTGAGCCACGCCCCCAGCTCCTCATTGTGGGATTCTTGCAGGGGTGCTACCACTGGGCCATGCCCCCAGCCCCTCATTGGGGGATTCTAGGCAGGGGCTCTACCACTGAGCCACGCCCCTAGCCCCTCATTGGACAATTCTAGGCACATGGTCTGCTGAGCCTTACCTGGAACCTGTGTCACCTTCTTGGGAAAGCCTTTCTCTTTTTGTCTTACTCTCAGTCCTCTCCACTTGCTTCCTTCTGACTCTCTCAGCCTTTCTCTGACTTTCTTGGTCTCATTCTTCTTCCCCTGGGTAAAAAGATCAAGGTCACGTGTGGCCACCATTCCACACAGATTCCTCAGAGGTTGGTCAGCAAGGGCTGGGACATAGGACTGGGTGGAATAAAAATAGCTTTGAGGACGCCCCCTTCCCATCCCTTCCTCCCCCCACCCTGCCGCCCACCCTGTGTTATGATGGGAACTGACAAGTCGTGGGTTGCAGCTGCCGGAGGGGGAATCCCTGCCGGAAGGTTTTGCCTGGAGCAGAGGCATCGTGTGTGTGCATACACGCGTGTGCCTGTAGGCATGTATGGGCCTCCTGTGTACCAGTTGGTATCAGTCAGCCCTGCTTGGGAGCTCAGATGAACCTGGAAAGAAATCATCCTCAGAGAAAGACTTCCCTAGACTGAGATGAGAAATTCTGAGTGTTTTCTCAACCCTTCCCGCCTTTTCAGCTTTTTGTCTATTAATTCAGGTGGAGGACCTTAACATTCATTGAGTGCTTTCTGTGAGATAGGACCTGTACTCAGTGATTCACATTAAAACAAACAAACAAACAAACAAACCCAAAACTCAGTGTATATGGTAGTATTTTAATATATAAAGTGAAGAAATTTTGGCCTGCCTGTGTGTGTAATCCCCGTACTCGGGAGGCGAGATGGACAGGGCAGTGGTGGCGCACGCCTTTAGTCCCAGCACTCAGGAGGCAGAGACAGGACGATCTCTGTGAGCTCCAGGCCAGCCTGGTCTACAGGGCGAGCTCCAGGACAGCCAGGACTTCACAGAGAAACCCTGTCTCAAAAACAACAGCAGCAGCAACAACAAAACAACAACAAAAATAAATAAAAAGAACAGGATGAGTGTGTTGCACACCCGTAATCCCAGCACTTGAGAGTCAGAGGCAGGTGGATTCATGGCCAGCCTGGGCTACAGGGTGAGACCGTACTGCCTGAGGGGGCTTGTGAGTTCAAAACTAGCTTGGACTACATAATACTACTATTGTGCCTCAAACAAACAGATGAAAAATAACAACAATTTTAAAAAGGGAAAAAAATAAACTTTGGCATAGGCGTGGGCATCTTTGCCACCGTCTCCTAGAGTCAGCAAATGAGAGAGCCAGAATTTTTACTTGTTTTGTTTTGTTTTGGGTTTTTGTTTTGTTTTGTTTTGTTTTTTGTCTTTTTTGAGACAAGGTTTCTCTGTGTAGCCCTGGCTACCCTGGAACTCACTCTGTAGACCAGGCTGGCCTCGAACTCAGAAATCCACCTGCCTCTGCCTCCCAAGTGCTGGGATTAAAGGCGTGCGCCACCGCTGCCTGGCCCCAGAATTTTCACTTGAATGCGTTTGATTTTAATGCACTTGCAGGTCAGCAAGACTGGCTTAGCAGGTGACGGAGCTTGCTCTTGCTGCACAAGCCTAGCAGCCCGAGTTCGATTCCTGGAAGCCACATGGAGGTGGAATGAAGGAATCAGTTCCGCAAAGTTGTCCTCTGACCCAGCCACATGTGTGCAGTATTCTTAATAATAATATTTAAAATGAGATGCCGGGCGGTGGTGGCTCACTGGCTGGTCTACAGAGTGAGTTCCAGGACAGCCAGGGCTATACAGAGAAACCCTGTCTCGAAAAAAACCAAATAAAATAAAATAAAATAAAATAAAATAAAATAAAATAAAATGAGAACATTTTTCTCCTACCACAATGCACAGGCCCAGTTCTGTCGTTGTTATCATTAGGCACCCAGTGGTGTTGCTGCTAACAATTGCGTTAAACCCATTTTAAGTGCTTGCTCGTGAGTGCACATAATCCTCACCAAAGTAAGGCCTGTTTTTTCTCTCTATTTTACAGATGAAGAAACCGAGACTCAGAGAGGTTCAGACACTTGCCCGAGGTCACACAGCTAGTAAGTGTCACAGCTGGAATTCGAACCAGTAGTTGTATGTTTGACGTCTTTGGTCCTAAATTTTAGCCAACAGTCATTTTTCAGAGTATCTGGTGGGCTGGGAGGTCATGGGAAATTGGGGAGCTCCAAGAGGCCTGATAGGTGGGAGGATTGAAGACATCGGAGTAATGCAGTGGTGATTTTCCAATTATGATGAAATGTGGTAATCAGATCTGGGTGCTTCGGCCCAGATCTATAATCCCTGCCCTTGGAAGGCAGACACAGGAAGATTATGAGTTCAAAGCCAACCTGGGATATACAGTGAAACTTTATCTCAGAAAAAGAAAAGCCAAGGCGGTGGCGCATGCCTTTAATCCTGACACTGGGGAGGCAGAGGCAGGCTGATGTGTGTGCGTTTGAGGTTAGCCTGGTCTACAAAGCAAGTTTCAGGCCAGGCCAGACTATATAATGAGACTCTATACAAACAACCAACCAACCACAGGAATAACGGAAATGGTGCCACGGCCTTGTTTTAGCTGCTTTGAGATCTCTTGTCCAGAGCCCACTTGTTAGGAGATAAAGGATCCAGTTTGACGTTCAGCAGCAAACCCAGGGTTTCAGGAGATGTGACCAACCCTGGCTGACTATCTTCCTCCCCTCAGGTCTCTCCCACTCCTCCTGCCTCCCCCCTGCACCATGGCTCCAGGCCCCTTCTCCTCCGGGCTCCTCTCGCCACCACCTGCTGCTCTCCCCTTTCTGCTGTTGCTCTGGGCAGGAGCGTCTCGCGGCCAGCCCTGTCCCGGTCGCTGCATCTGTCAGAACGTGGCACCTACACTGACCATGCTGTGTGCCAAGACCGGCCTGCTCTTCGTGCCACCCGCCATCGACAGGCGTGTGGTGGAGCTTCGGCTCACTGACAACTTCATTGCTGCTGTGCGTCGGCGAGACTTCGCCAACATGACCAGCCTGGTCCACCTCACCCTGTCTCGCAACACCATTGGCCAGGTAGCGGCCGGCGCCTTTGCTGACCTTCGTGCTCTCCGGGCCCTGCACCTTGACAGCAACCGTCTGGCCGAGGTGCGAGGGGACCAGCTCCGGGGCTTGGGTAACCTCCGCCACTTGATCCTCGGCAACAATCAGATCCGGAAGGTGGAGTCGGCAGCCTTTGACGCCTTCCTGTCCACCGTGGAGGACCTGGATCTGTCCTACAACAACCTGGAGGCACTGCCCTGGGAGGCGGTGGGTCAGATGGTCAACCTGAACACCCTCACGCTGGACCACAACCTCATTGATCACATCGCCGAGGGCACCTTCGTGCAGCTGCACAAACTCGTGCGCTTGGACATGACCTCCAACCGTCTACATAAATTGCCCCCCGACGGACTCTTCCTGAGGTCCCAGGGCGGTGGGCCCAAGCCACCCACCCCGCTGACGGTCAGCTTCGGTGGCAACCCGCTGCACTGCAACTGTGAACTTCTCTGGCTCCGGCGCCTGACCAGGGAGGATGACTTGGAGACGTGTGCCACGCCCGAGCATCTCACCGACCGCTATTTCTGGTCCATCCCCGAGGAGGAATTTCTATGTGAGCCCCCGCTCATCACACGGCAAGCAGGGGGCCGGGCCCTGGTGGTGGAAGGCCAGGCAGTTAGTCTGCGCTGCCGGGCGGTGGGTGACCCCGAGCCCGTGGTGCACTGGGTAGCACCTGATGGGCGGCTGCTGGGGAACTCCAGCCGGACTCGGGTCCGTGGTGACGGAACGCTAGATGTGACTATCACCACGCTGAGGGACAGCGGCACCTTCACTTGCATAGCCTCCAATGCTGCGGGGGAAGCCACTGCGCCCGTGGAGGTATGTGTGGTACCTCTGCCACTGATGGCGCCCCCACCTGCTGCCCCGCCGCCTCTCACTGAACCTGGTTCTTCTGACATCGCCACACCAGGCAGACCTGGGGCCAACGACTCAGCCACCGAGCGCAGGCTTGTGGCCGCTGAACTCACGTCCAGCTCTGTGCTCATCCGCTGGCCGGCCCAGAGGCCAGTGCCTGGCATCCGCATGTACCAAGTGCAATACAACAGCTCTGCGGATGACTCCCTAGTCTACAGGTGAGTGTGGTCCTGCAGCCTCCTCTGTAACCCTGACATCTTGCCCCCCTTTCCTCCACCTGCCCATTCACACCCCTGGACCTTGCTTCGTTCCGGCTCTGGATAGGCCAGTAGTTGTCTTTTTTTTTTTTTTTACCAGCCCCGCCCCCTGCTCTGCAGTCTTTGTGTATCGTGCACTTAGGAGATGTTTGTGTAATATTTAACATGAGCCGTTGCAGGCTGGGCAGTGAACTTATAGCAAGGAACAAGGGATTGGTGCTTCAGGCTTGTTATCCCAGCTTTTGGGAAACTGAGGCAGGAGGACAGCAAGGACGAAGCTTGCCTGGACAACTTGGAGACACTCTGGCTCAGAATTTGAAAAGTAGAAAAAAAGAGGGATGGAGATGTAGCTCAGTTATAGTGACATAGTGAGAAGCCAGGGTATCGCTCAAAGTAGGGAGTGACTGGGGCGTGGCTCAGTGGTAGAGCCCCTGCCTAGAATCCCCCAGTGAGGGGCTGGGGGCGTGGCTCAGTGGTAGAGCCCCTGCCTAGAATCCCCCAGTGAGGGGCTGGGGGCGTGGCTCGGTGGTAGAGCCCCTGCCTAGAATCCCTCAGTGAGGGGCTGGGGGCGTGGCTCGGTGGTAGAACCGCTTCCTAGAATCCTCCAGTGAGGGGCTGGGGCGTGGTTCTGCAGAGCATTTGCTAAGCTGGGGAAGGCACTGAATTCCATCCCAGTACTGCCAAACAGTAAATATCTCACAGAGTTCATGGTCAACATCACTTGCTCTCCAGAGGCTTTTGATCATGAATCCCACCAGTTACACATTGTGTCACATAAAACACACATGTTTGTAGTTATATTTCTATTTATGTCAATACTACTATTCTAGTCCCCTACGTTATAGAAACAGAAAGCAAAAAGCGTGAGAAAAATAGAAGCATAATGTTCTAGTTTGGTCTCTATTGCTTTGATAAACACCATGACCAAAGCCAGGCGTGGTAGTTCACGCATGCCTTGAATCCCATCACTTTGGAGGGAGAGGCAGATCGACCTCTAAGTTTGACGCTGGCCTGGTCTACAGAGTGAGTTGCTACACAGAAGAACCTTGTCCAGCAACAATTACAAAAGACAAAAAAACAGGAAAAACAAGTTGTGGAGGAAAAGGTTTATTTTTTTAATCTTATAGCTCGAAGGTCATCAATGTAAGAAGAGCAGGAACCTGAAGGCCGCCGAGGAATGCTGCTTACTGGCTTGCTCCCTGTGGCTTACTCAGCCTGCTTTCTCATATAACGACCCAGGCCCACCTTATACAACAGTCCCAGTGATGGGAATACCCACGGTGGACTGGACCCTCCCATCCTATGTCAATCATTAATCAAGAAAATGGCCCCGCCCCCCACTTGCCTACAGGCCAATCTGATGGCAACATTGTTTCAGTTGAGATTGCCAGATGAGCCTACTTTGTGTCAAATTGATAAAACACTCTCCAGTGCCTGTGAATTAGTTCCACTTCCATCCGGATTAGAAGCCATGGTTTTCGGGTTTACAGACACATGTCCGTTGCTTTTCCTCACATTCGCCAGTTTGTTGTCCTTTCCTCTTCCTTGTCTGTCTCTATTTTCTCTTCCTCCTTCTCCCACTAGGCATTCGACTCTGCGCTATACTGGGTCCTGAACTGGGGTGAGGCTCTGAGTAATAGAGAAGAAAAGATAGATGCTCGGAAATAAGAGTTTGTTGTTGTTGTTGTTGTTGTTGTTGTTGTTGTTGTTGTTGTTAGAGTCTCTCTGTAGTCCTAGCTGTCCTGGAACTCACAATGTAGACTAGGATGGCCCTGAACTCAGAGTTCTGCTTGCTTCTGCTTGAGTGCTGGGAAAAATTACCTGTGCCATCACCGCCTGGCCCTGAAATAAAAGTTTATAAGGAAATAATTACCTAACCCCTTTCCATCCTCACTTGGGAAACAGTAGGTATCCACCTATGTGCTTTCTAAATAAAACAAAAACCAGCTCTGAGTTAGACATTGGTGCCTCAAGTTTGTGACCCAGCTTGGGAGGCTGAGGCAGGAGGATCTTCAGTTCGAGGTCAGTCTGGCTTATGTAGTGACTCTGAGGTCAGTCTGAGCTACACGGTGAGATCTTGTCTCAAAAAATTAAAGTAAAATAAAATATAAAATAAAATGGCCGCTTCCATTGTGACCTGTGTCCTGTGACACAGCCTGATGGGAGGGGAGGCCCTTGGGAATCAGTACCTGAGCCCCGTGGTCTCCCCATCTTGGTAGTTGGTCAGTATGGCCCCCAGTCACAGACCCTGGCACAGCAGGGACGACACAGTGGGCACTTGATAAATGGCTTTTGGCTAAACAGACACATCTTGGTCTTGCAGACGCTGTAGAGTCTGCTGGGTGCCTGGCCCTGTGCTTCGCTTTCTCTGGGTTATCGGAGGGTCGGGAGCCATTTCCCTGTCAGTGGTGGGACCAACCACCTGGGTGTGCTTAGCCCTTCGAGATAAGCCTGTCTCTTAGTCTCCATCTGTGTCCTTGTTAGCCCTTGCTTGCTAGGGACCCTCTTTTCCCTTGCCTCTGCTTTTGTTTTTGAGACCAGCTCTTGCCCTTGTAGCCTAGGCTAGCCTTCAACTCACTATGTAGTCCAGGCTAGCACGGAACTCTATCTTCTGAGATTACAGGGACTATACCATTACACCAAGGACACATTTCCTCATTTTGCTTTGGCTGTCAGAACTGAGGACGTTGTTGAGGGTGCGTCAGGAGCCCGCCTTAGATAGACAGACCTGTTCTTGCAGTCAGTCAGCAGACCAAGGTCCCAAACAGAAACCTTCACAAATAATGTACAAAGGTCAGCTGTTTGCTATACAGCTGTTACCATCACCGCCAATTGTTCCATTAAAAACATTTTTAGTTAGTTTTTGGAAGGTGGTACACGCCTTTAATCCCAGCACTTGGGAGGCAGAGGCAGGCAGATCTCTGAGTTTGAGGCCAGCCTGGTCTACAGAGGAAGTACCAGGACAGCCAGGGCTACACAGAGAAACTCTGTCTCAAGCAAACAAAAAAACCAACCAACCAACCAAACAAAGAGAAAACAAGAAACAGAAAGGAAGAAGAAAAATTAATTTTTATGTGTGTCATTTAACATTCTTAAGATTACATTTGTGTGCGCGAGCACGTGCATGCGTGAGTGTGTGACGTAACATGCATGTGGCAGTCAGGGGACACACATGCCTGAGTGCTGGGAAAAATTACCTGTGCCATCACTGCCTGGCCCTGAAAAAGTTTATAAAGAAATAATTACCTAACCCCTTTCCATCCTCACTTGGGAAACAGGTATTCAACATATGTGCTTTCTAAATACAAAAAAAAAAAAAAAAAAAAAAAAAAACAAAAAAAAAAAAAAACAAAAAAAAACCAAAAAACAAAAAACAAAAAAAAAAAAAAAAAAAAAAGACCAGCTCTGAGTTAGACATTGGGGTCACATGCTTGTGCTCCAGTTTGGGAGGGGAAGGCTTCATGCCTTCTCTTCTTCCACCGTGTCTTAGGGGTCAGACTCTGGTTGTTAGCTTGGTAGCACGCTCCCTTACCCACTGAGCTATCTTGGCAGCCTTTTTTTATTTTTATTCATTCATTTTTATGACACTGTTGATTGAATTTAGAGCCTCACACATGCTAGGCAATACTTCTGTAATAAACCCAGCCTCTCACTGGGGCTCTACCGCTGAGCCACGCCCCCAGCCCCCTCACTAGGGATTCTAGGCAGGGGCTCTACCGCTGAGCCACGCCCCCAGCCCCTCCCTGGAGGATTCTAGGCAGGGGCTCTACCGCTGAGCCACACCCTCAGTTCTCTTTCTTTTCTGTCACAGAACTTGATGTTCTGTGGGGGAGATCATTTGCTCTCAGACACAGAGAGAGGCAGAGCTATCTTTCATATGTGTGAACGCACACTTATTGAATACCTAGTGTGTGCCAGGCAGGGATGGTGGGGAGACGGATGATGTGTTTCTGTCCGTCACTCGGATTGTGTGGTTTTTTCATCTCTCTTCACTGTTCCTCTCTGATCCAAAGCCATCATGTGGCAGGGTGGGGGAGAGCTCTGGATCCAGTACATAAGCAGATCTTGGTGGTCGATTTGCCCTCTCCCCCCCAGGGCCCCAGTTCTGTCCTGCATCCTCCATTGCAGATGCCTGTAGGTAGGATGGCACTGCAGGGGTTAACTCCCTCTCTGCAGCCATGGGCTGAGGTGACATCCAACAAGAAGCCTGCTCCGCTGCTGGCTCTGGTCTGGCAGCCAATGAGAGGCTCGTGGGCCCAGGCTTTCTTAAGGAGCCAGTGACTGTCCTTGAAAAGGGGGGAACCCCTAGCAACTGGTTATTGGGAGGAAAGAACCAAGAGAATCCAAGCCTCTGGGAGAAGAAAGGGGAAAGTTACAGCCCAGAGGGGGTCTGGGCAGCTTGAGGTGGGTGGCTTAGGAAAACATGAAGACCATAGCGTGGGGTCTTCTGGGGAGGACGGGACCTATGCTTGAAGTCCTGGGGTAGAGGGTGGTGCCTGGTGGCAGGGACCTTCTTGGTGAGGGTCGCAGGACCGGCAGGCAGCCCTACTGGCAGGCCTGCGGAGCTCTGACAGGTAAGCATGCTTGGCGATGAGGCTTGACTTTCAGACGGGGTGGAACTGGTTCTGCATGGTCTCCAGCAGAGGAAGGGGCGGTGCTTGTCTCTGGCAAGCCACTAAGAGCCTCGGCAGGAGAGGAGAGCTTGGGAGGTTGGGTGCAGCGCATGCCAGTCAGGGCACACTCCACACTCTGGATTCCCTGAGGCTGGACCTAGCCCAAACCGACCGTGCCAAGATATGCTCATCAAAAGAGACCGAAGTCTGGGAGGGAAATGTCCCTAGGGTGGATCTTAGAGGAATGTAGAGGGCGCCACTGCTGAGACGGCTAAGTGGTACTTTCTGCCAAGCCTGATGACCCAAGTTCAAGCCTGGGGTCACATAGGGTGGAAGGAGAGAACAGACTCCTGCAAGTTGTCCCCTGACCTCCTCCTTACACACACACACACACACACACACACACACACACTAATACATCTAATTTAGACGAGGTCAGGCCAGTTAAACGATAGTATACTAAATGTATTCTAAAAAGAGACTGAGAAGGGCAGCTAGCCTTGGAGTGGGAGCCCGCAGAGTAGCTGGAAACACTGATGGGACATTAGCTCATAGTGACATCCTTAACTGTAGACACTCTGGGCTGTGGCTGCGTTAACTCTTTAATTCCCTGTGCTAAGGATATAGGAATTCTCATGGTCCCTGTTAGAGGGAAATGGTGCACAGGGAAGTTAAGAAACATATGTATGGTCACACAGCTAGCCAAGGGTAGAGAGGTTGTGGCTCCCGGGCGTTTAACTGAAGGACTTCACGATGCTATGTACCTCATTTGAGAAGAGGCTCTAGCAAAGAATGAAACCCGTGCGTGGCTACAAGTTAGTCAGTTGTAGATGAGGATTCGGGGAGTGTGGTTCAGGGAATTGGCTCCTGGAATTCTGGTGGTCCAATGATGATCGCTCATAGAACAGCTGGTTGCCTCTAGAGGAGCTGTCCCAAGGTCCCTCGAAAGGATGTGGCTTGTAAACCAGAGTGCAATTTAGAGGGGCGGTGAGTGGGGATATGTAGCTTTGGTGCTTTGGAAACTGAGCCAGGAGCCAGAGATTTATCCAAGGTGGGGCATGGCCTGCAGCATGCTCCCCGCCCCCCAAAGGCAAGAGTGTGTATCAAAGAGGAATTAGGGCTGGAAATGTAGCAGCCCGAGTGGAGCACTTGCAGGGAGCCCTGGATTTGTTCCCTACCACTACAAAAACAAAACCAAACAAACCAATATGTCCGTACATGTCTGTAAGCCTGAAATTCCAGCGTGCAGGAGATGGAGGCTGGATGAGGACCGGGCTGCAAGCCCACCACTGTTGAAGCCAGTGCCCATCTGAATGGAGGAAGGGCATGCAGATTAGGGGGAGGGGCCATAGCATTGATTTCCTTAAATGGTAGCTGTGTATGGACAAGGGAGCTTGAGTGATAATATTCCAAGGTAGAGCAGAGATAGTCCCAGTAGGTGATGCTAAAGGTAGGTGGTTCTGGAGGCGGGGCATATATACGAGGGGGTGTGGTCTGGAGCAGTGATGAAAGGCTGGCAATTTATTGACAGAGGAGAGACTTGAATGGATCTTGTAGTCTGCGTAGACACCAGTAGCATGGTTTTCCACAGTTAGGGCGTAAAGTGAAGGGACGTGGTTAAGAGTGGAGCTAACTGCGTCCTGATCGCACTCCTTTCCACAGGATGATCCCTTCTACCAGCCAGACCTTCCTGGTGAATGATCTGGCTGCTGGCCGCGCCTATGATTTGTGTGTGTTGGCAGTCTACGACGACGGGGCCACCGCTCTGCCGGCTACCAGAGTGGTGGGCTGTGTGCAATTCACCACCGCGGGAGATCCTGCTCCCTGCCGCCCGCTGAGGGCCCACTTCTTGGGCGGCACCATGATCATCGCCATCGGGGGCGTCATCGTAGCCTCGGTCCTCGTTTTCATCGTTCTGCTCATGATTCGCTACAAGGTGTACGGCGATGGGGACAGCCGCCGCATGAAGGGGACGTCCAGGTCGCCCCCTCGGGTCAGCCACGTGTGCTCTCAGACCAACGGCGCAGGTGCGCAGCAGGCCTCCGCCCCACCAGCTCCAGACCGCTACGAGGCGCTGCGGGAGGTGGCCGTCCCTGCAGCCATCGAGGCAAAGGCCATGGAGGCCGAGGCGACTTCCACTGAGCTAGAGGTGGTGCTTGGACGCTCTCTGGGTGGCTCCGCCACCTCGCTGTGCTTGCTGCCCTCCGAGGAAACTTCTGGGGAGGAACCTAGGGCTGTGACCGGCCCTCGAAGGAGCCGTTCGGGGGCCTTGGGGCCTCCAACTTCAGCGCCCCCAACGCTAGCTCTGGTTCCTGGGGGAGCCCCGGCCCGGCCGAGGCCACAACAACGCTATTCCTTCGACGGGGACTACGGGGCGCTGTTCCAGAGTCACAGTTACCCGCGCCGCGCCCGGCGGACAAAGCGCCACCGGTCCACGCCACACCTGGACGGGGCCGGAGGGGGCGCGGCCGGGGAGGACGGAGACCTGGGGCTGGGCTCCGCCCGGGCACGCCTGGCATTCACCAGCACCGAATGGATGCTGGAGAGTACCGTGTGAGCGACGGGCGCACGGGCACCGGGACGCCTGTGGGCCGCACTTAGTTGCCCAGCCCGGCCGGATGCGGGGGAGGCTGGAGAGAAGGGACGCGCGAGGGGCGGGGCCGGCCTCAATCGAGGCCACGCCCACCCGCCTCGGGATTGGAGGCAGGCCGCCGGCCTCTCCGACTCCACCCATCTGCCCCGCCCCCCGCGCGCTCGCGGACCTCGCCGGAGCCGGTGCCTTACACAGCGAAGCGCGGGGAGGGGCGGGGCCCCCCCACACTGCAGCACTGAGACACGAGTCCCCTACCCTACCCGGGACCCTGGGGCAGGGGCGAGGGGCCCATTCCTTGTATCTGGCTGGACTAGATCTCTTCTGCCCCGCGGCGGCCTCCAAAGCCTCCAGTCCCCTCACCCAGCCCCATCCCTGGTCCCACCGGTCTGGTTTGGAGGGAGGGGCTACTCCTTTTTGTCTCCCTATGTCCTTGTCTTTTCCGCCCTCTGTCGTCTAAGTCCTTCCCTACTTGTCGCCCCTTTTTTTCTGTCCCATGGTCGTCTCTTCTCCCACTGCCCTCCCTTGTTTATTTATTTATTTATTTTGTCCAGTGTCCGTGTCTCTCCAGATTCCCTGTCCTCATCATCTTCCGGGCAGGTCCCACCGAAGGACCAGACTCTTCTCTCTACCTTCCTTATCCCCACAATGAATCCCCACACAAACAAAAACCAAATCCCCCTTTCGGAGCCGGGACCCTCCGCCGCAGCAGAATTAAACTTTTTTCTGTGTCTGAGGCGTCTCTGCTGACCTGTGTGTGTGTGTGTGTGTGTGTGTGTGTGTGTGTGCGCGCGCGCGCGACCGCGCAAGTGTGCGCAGCTTTTGGGGGGCGGGAGGCTCTGAATCAGACCGAAGAAAACATGACAGTGGGAATGGGGAGACTGGCAGACAGATTCCAAGGTGGGGAGAAACAAAAAATGATAGTGACAGGTGGCAAGTATGTTAATAGCCTTTAAACCATCACAATTATCCTAGGACATCCATACTGTTAGCTCATCTTAGAGATGAGGACGCTGAGGCCAGGTGGAATAAATAACATGTCCCAGCATAACCAGAGGGTGGAAAATTGAGATTAATTTATTTAATATTGATTCCAGCTGGGCATAGCAGCTCTTGACTTTAAGCCCAAAACTCAGGAGGCAGAGGCTGGGGTGGGGGATCTCTGTGATCTTGAGGCCAGCCTGGTCTACAGAATGAGTTCCAGGCAAGCTAGGGCTACGTAGTAAGTGAATCTCAAAACATCATAAAAGAAAAAAAGCGATTCTACGTGCAGTATTTATTTACTGATTTAGTATGTGGGTATGGTGTATACACACATGGGCTGGTGCACTCATCCACGTGTGAACACCGAGATCAAAAGTAATGTTGGGTGTGTTCCTCTGTCATTCACCTCATTTTTTGAGACAGACTCACTGTAGCTCACCAGTTAGGCTAGACTGGCTGGCCAGTGAACCCCAGGGTTCTGCCCCAGTGCTGGAGTTACAGATGTTTTTCTGGGTGTATTGGGGATCTGAAATCCCTCATGTTTGCATGACAAACACTCTTCGCTGAGACATCTCAAGCACATACATATATACCTGAGTGTGTATAGTCGATTTTGACAGTCTTCCTGTGTAGCACTGGGCTGCCCTGGAAAACCCCTATATGGGTTAGGCTAGTCTCCGTATGTGCATGTGAGTGAGTGTGTGTGCGTGCACGCACGTGTGTGTGTGTGTGTGTGTGTGTGTGTGTGTGGCTGTTTCTGACAGAGTATCCCTATGTAGCACCATATTGCCCTGGGAACTCCCTAGATAGAGCTAGCCTCCCAGCTTTTTGTGACCTTTGCCTCTACCAAGAGCTGGGATTGTTGGTTTGCACTAGCATGCCCAAATACAAAAGTGCATACAATCATGCACACATTCACGCACACATATGGCTGGCTTCAAATTTGTGTCAATCCTTCTGTCTTTGCCTCTTGAGTGCAGAGATTATATGTGTGTTCCATCACAAACATTTTTTTTTTGAGACAGGATTCTTGATAAGCATGTAGCCCAGGTTAGCCTTGAATTTTCAGTTATCCTCCTGCCCTATCCTCTGGAGGGCCAGGTTTATAGGTGTGTGTCCTGAGAAAACAGACCTCACAGAGCAGGTAGCAACTGGGCATGATGAAGCGTGTCTGGAATACTGAGACCTGGAGGGAGACACAGGAGACTCAGAAGTTCAAGACGGGGCTGCCAAGTTGGCTCAGGGAGTAAAGACACTGGCCACCAAGCCTGACAATCTGAATTTGATCCCTGGGACCCAAGTGCCATAGCACATGTAAAACCCCCACAAAATTGATTGATTGATTGATTGATTAAATTAGAAAAAAAAATTAGCCGGGTGATGGTGGTACACACCTTAAATCCCAGCACTTGGGAGGCAGAGGCAGGCAGATTTCTGAGTTCTAGGCCAGCCTGGTCTACAGAGTGAGTTCCAGGACAACCAGGGCAAAAAACAAAAAACAAAAAACACCACCACTGGGCTGGAGAGATGGCTCAGTGGTTAAGAGCACTTCCAAAGGTTTTGAGTTCAAATCCCAGCAACCACATGGAGACTCACAACCATCCGTAAAGAAATCTGATGTCGGCCGGGTGGTGGTGGCACACGCCTGTAATCCAAGCACTTGGGAGGCAGAGGCAGGCGGATTTCTGAGTTCGAGGCCAGCCTGGTCTACAGAGCGAGTTCCAGGACAGCCAGAGCTATACAGAGAAACCCTGTCTTGAAAAAAACCAAATCCAAAAAAAAAAAAAAAAAAAAAAAAAAAAAAGAAAAAAAAAAAAAGAAAAAAAAAAAAGAAAAAAAAAGAAATCTGATGCCCTTTTCTGGGGTGTTTGAAGACAGTTACAGTGTACTTATATATAATAATTAAAAAAAGTATCTTAAAAAATACACCACCAAACAAAAAACAAACAAACAAAAATACACCACCACCACCAACAACAAAATTTGAAAGATTTATTATGAGTACAGTGAGGCTGCCTTCAGACACTCCAGAAGAGGGCATCAGATCCCATTACAGATGGTTGTGAGCCACCATGTGGCTGCTGGGAATTGAACTCAGGACCTCTGGAAGAGTTGTCAGTGCTCTTAACCGCTGAGACATCTCTCCCGCTCCCCACCCCCCAATTTTTTTAAGTTCAAAACTAGGGACTGGAGAGATGGCTCAGTGGTTAAGAACACCTACTGACCTTGTAGAGGAGCCAGGTTTGATTGCCAATACCCATCTGGCAGCTCACACGTGTCTGTCACTCCAGTTCCAGGGGACCCCATGTCCTGGCTCCTGTGGGCACGTGTGTGATGTGCAGCAGACACTCAGACATACTACACATAGAAGAAACCAATATGTTTTTAAAAGATTTATTTATTTATTTATTTATTTATTTATTTATTATATGCAAGCACACTGTAGCTGTCTTCAGACACTCCAGAAGAGGGCGTCAGATCTCATTACAGATGGTTGTGAGCCACCATGTGGTTGCTAGTATTGAACTCAGGACCTCTGGAAGAGCAGTCAGTGCTCTTAACCTCAGAGCCATCTCTCCAGCCCCTGTTTTGTCTTTTAAGAGGCAGGTAGAGTTGGGTAAGATGACACAACTGCACTCCCAGCTATTTAGGAAGCTGGGGCAGGCTGATTGCTGGAGCTCAGAAGTTTGAGGTCAGCCTGGGCAACACAGCCAGATACTGTCTTTTTTTTTTTTTTTTTTTTTTTGAGACAGGGTTTCTCTGTGTAGCCCTGGCTGTCCTGGAACTCACTCTGTAGACCAGGCTGGGCTCGAACTCAGAAATCCGCCTGCCTCTGCCTCCCAAGTGCTGGGATTACAGGCGTGCGCTATGACCGCCCGGCCAGATACTGTCTTAAACCTGCCCGCGTCACTAACAGTAAAAGGCAGATGGGGCAGTTTCTGTCCTGTCCCAGACTTTCAGCCCTGACTTCGGGCCAGTTTCTGCCCCTGCCTGGCTGCCCACACTGGATAGATGTCCAGAGTCTATTGTACAGGCAGAGGTCAGAACCAGAGGGAGGGGAAGGCCCTCGTTAGAGGGCTTCTCCCTGGTCTGCTTCCCATGAAGAAAAGAGTGGAATCGGTAGTTTGCCTCCGGAATTGTGTCTGGAGACTGGGGAATGGCACTGATGACCCTAGCTGAGCTGGGGTCTCCAAAGCCAGCTGTTAAGGGGGCAGGGGAGGAGACCTCTGTGCTTACCTGTATGAGCATTAAGTGGAGCCTTGCCGGCTGGAGAGTGGAGTGTAATGGAGGAGGGGCGGGCCAGGGACTGAAGACTTGCCTGGGGAGGCAAAGGTGGTGTGGGCTAGGTCAGGGGCTCTGCGCATCTCAGTCCTTGCAGAGACCCTCCATGAAAACTCCTTCTTAGTCTTGGTGAAAAAGGAAGAAGGCTTCAAGCTAGCCAGGGGCCCCCTGAGGCCTTGGGGGGAGGAAAGCAAGACAGAAATAGAAACGGAGCCAGAGAGGAAGCTGGTCTGGTCAGGGAGGGTGGGAGGCAAGGACAGCGGCGCTGGAGAGCTTCGGGCCGGGTGGATCCCTTACACCGGAGATATCTGTGTGCAGAGTGCTCCCACCAGCTGGGCTCTGTGCTCACACAGCCCACCTAATGTGCGAGTCAGTCTATCACAGAACCCAAGGCACTACACGTCACCCCCCTAGGAAAGGTCATTACTGCTAAGAAGCAGGGTCACAACGTATAGCTCTGGTTGCTCTGCCACTAAAGAACGGATACGGCTTTACTGAGCATGCGCCAGGTGCTCCGCCCAGGATAGAGGCTTTAGCAATGAATAAAACATACGGACTGCTAGGCGGGGCGCAAGCCTGTAATCCAGCACTCAGGAGGCAGAGGCAGGAGGAGCTCAAATTCCAGGCCACTCAAGGATACAATAAGACCCTGTCTTAAAACAAAAGGCCACAAACAAGAAAATGGCTCTGGTGGAACATGTCTGTGATCCCAGCATTCAGGAGGCTGAGGCAGGAGGATCAGAGTTTTGTCATTGTATGTTCGAGGCCAGCCTGGACTAATAATTTTTCTACATATATATACACATATATATTATATGTATATATGTCATATATATGATATATATGTCATATATATGTATATGTGTGTGTGTGTGTGTGTATATATATATATATTTTTTTTTGACTTCTCCATTTGCTTTCTTCTTTCCTGCCATCTTTATTGGTACAAGGATGGAGACCTGCAGGTTCTGCACCCATTTTGTGACCATGCAGCATTAAGCTTAGGATTTAAAGCTATCATTCTGAGGAAGGTAGAGAAAAACACAGAAAACAAGTCTGTGACAAACTCTTAAATTCCAAGTATAGTCAGAGGATATAACTGAATGGTATATTTATTTTTATTTTATGTGTATGGGTGTTTTGCCTGCATGCCTATCTGCGTACTATCTATGCCTGTGGTTTGTGCCAGAGAAGGCCAGAAGAGGAACTGGGGTTCTGCCGGTTGTGAGCCGCCATGTATGTGCTGGGAATGGAGCCTGGACCCCCTGGAAGAGGGACCAGTGCTCTTAAATATTAAGCCATCTCTCCAGCTCTGGAATAGACTGTTTTAAATATTTAAAACACATCATCTGGCTTTTCTTATCACCTTCCCTTGTCCTCAGCATCTCACTGTGTAACCCTGTCCCACCTAGAGTTTCCTGTGTATTCCAGGTTGGCCTTGAACTCATCAGAAATCCACCTGCCTTGAAAGTGCTGGGCTTAAAGGCATCCGCTGCCATGCCAAACTTTTTTCTTTTCTTTTTAAAGATCTTTAGACAAGATCTTATGTAGCCAAGGATTAAATTCACGGTCCTTTTGCTTCTACCTCCAAAGTGTTGGGATTATAGGCATGAATCGCTGAGCTCCTTATCAAACCTGGGTCTCTAGAACGACAATGTTTTGTTCAACACACACTTGTCCCTTGGTGCTCCTAAGTGATTGGATACAGGACCCCGGAGGATACAGACATATGGAGATACTGGAGTCCCTCACACAGAATGCTCACGGGGCCACACCCACCTTCTCTTTATATCCTCCCTAGATGACAGCCAGGCTACATTCATTGTAACTTAGATGCTATTTGGGTTTCTGTAGTGTTGTTTAGCGGAAAGTGACAAGGAGAATCCTGGGCCTGTTAAGCCTAGACACAGGGTGACTTTGGAGTTCTTGAGCATGCTCCATTAGAGGTTGGTTGTATGCATGAATGCAGAGATTCTGGCTATAGAGGACTGAAATGACAGTCGTGTCTTGCTTTTTTTTTTTTTTTTTTGAGGCAGGGTTTCTCTGTGTAGCCCTCCTGTAGACCAGGCTAGCCTTGATCTCAGCAATAAGCCGGTTTCTGCCTCCCCAAGTGCTGATTAAAACCATGTACCACCACGCTAAACTTTTTATTTTTAAGTGTGTGTGTGTGTGTGTGTGTGTGTGTGTGTGTCTCGCACATGTGCTCACGAGTGCAGGTGGCCACAGAGGCCAGAGGCACCAGAACCCCTGGAGATCCAGTTCCAGGCAGTTGTGAGCCACCAGATGTGGGCAGGGTCTGAGAACTGAACTTGGGTCCTCTTCAAGAATAGCAAGGGCTCATGAGAGCTAAGTTATCCCAGCAGCTGTATCCCCCACCCCTCAGCTCCCCACATCCCTCCCTCCCCATACCCTATGGTCTTGTGAGAACCAAACACCAAAGTGGCGTCCTCCCCCCACCCCTCCCTCTCTCACTGATTCACTATGTAGTTCTGGATGACCTCAAACGTATACATTTCCATATTTTGATGAAGCGATGCTCTCTTAGGGCTGGAAAGATGGCTGGTTCAGGTGGTACAGTGCCAGCTGCACAAGTGCGAGGACCCGAGTTCGAATCCCCAGAGCCCACGCAGGAGTGGACGGAA
The DNA here is from genome assembly GCA_964023405.1 of Apodemus agrarius. Taxonomy (NCBI): domain Eukaryota; kingdom Metazoa; phylum Chordata; class Mammalia; order Rodentia; family Muridae; genus Apodemus; species Apodemus agrarius. Next base: position 18,292,704 of record OZ030005.1, read on the forward strand.
GCCAGGCATGGCGGCACGTGCTTGGACTCCAGCGCCAGGGAAACGTGACTAGGAGGGTCTGAGCGGCTCACGGAGCAGCCGGCACGGCCTAACAGACAAGCCGCGGGACAATAACTAAATCAACAAAAGGAAAACAAAACAAGGTGGGCAGCTATCGAGGGGAGACAGCTGAGGGTGTTCTCACCTCCACGTGCACTAGCACACACATCTGCACGCACACGAGCGTGCTTGCGCGCGCGCACCAGCAGAAGTAACACATGATGGGAGATCCACTAGAAATCAGTTTTGTGAGACAAACACAAAGTTGCAAAGTCCATGTTCAACAGGACCGGCCTTGCCTGCCTCACCTTCTCTCTGCACTCATCATCCTAGGGGCGGGTCGCCAGGGGTAAAGGTTCCTCTCCAGCCTTATATGTGAATCTCTTTAGTTTGTTGGGTTTTTTGTTTTTTGTTTTTTGTTTTTGCTTTTGTTTTTTGTTTTTTAATTTTTTTGGCAAGATGTCAAGTATCCTAGGCTGATTTTGAACTGGAGAGGTAGGTAGCCTAGGGTGACTTTGAACTTCTGACCCTCCTGTCTCCACTTTCTCAGTGCTGAGATTACAGGGGTGTGCGCACCATCACACTCAGAGTAATGTATGTGCTTATATTATTTACTTACTTACATACATTTCGGGATTGGAGAGAGAGATACCTGGCTCAGTGTTTAAGAGCACCGACTTCTCGCTGGGCGTGGTGGCGCACGCCTTTAATCCTAGCACTTGGGAGGCAGAGGTAGGAGTATTTCTGAGTTCGAGGCCAGCCTGGTCTACAGAGTGAGTTCCAGGACAGCCAGGGCTATACAGAGAAACCCCGTCTCGAAAAAACCAAAAAAAAAAAAAAAAAAAAAAAAAAAAAAAAAGAGAGCACCGACTCCTCTTTCAGAGGGCCTGGGTTTGATTCCCAGCATCCACAATCATCTGTATCTCCAGTTACAGGAGATCTAATGCCCTCTTTTGGCTTCTGTGGTCACCAGACATCATGTATCTGGTACACAGACACACATGTGAGCAGAGCACCATACAAATAATAATAATAATAATAATAATAATAATAATAATAATAATAATTTTAAGACATACACACCCCAAGGTGGATATCAGAGTCAGAGGATAAGTCGGAGGGTAAGTTCTTTCTGTCCACCATGTGGTTACCGGGTATCAAGCTTACGTACATAGGTTTCGATCAGAGTGATCGTGCAGGCCCAGCACTCTGTGAAGACAAAGTCCTTTTTGTTCTTGCTCTATCTGTGCTTTATCTTTCTTTAGATGCATGTGCGCCTGTGTGCTGCATGCATGTGTGCGAGCTTGCATGTGCACGTAAAGGCCAAAGGTCAAAACCATGTATCTTCCTCACGTGATCTCTTTTTGAAAATGTAATTATTTTTATTTCATGCACATACATGAGTGCTGGCACATATATATGTACACCAGGGTGTGCCTGGTGCTCGTGGGAGCCACAAGAGGGCATCGTATCCCTGGGACTGGAAGTTATGGATGGCTGTAAGCCACCATATAACTTCTGAGATCCCAGTTCAGGTCCTCGGCAAGAGTAGCCAGTGCTGTCCCTCCAGCCCCGATCTGTGTATTACACATTTTAATGTTTACATACTTGCTCACACATGTACACATGTGCCTGTGTATGGGGGCCTGTAGTACATGTTGAGTGTTTTCTCAATTTCTCTTTACCTTACTTTCTGAGCCAAGGTCTACAACCAAATCTGAAAGCTGCCATTGCTAGGCTGGCTGGTTAGCTAGTCCCAGGAATCCATCCCGCCGCTGTATCTGCTTCCAAAGCTCACAGATACTTTTTTTTTTTTTTAAATGGGTGCTGGGGATCAGATCTAAGGTTCTCACCCTGGGGCACCCTCTCCAGCCTGGGTTGGGGTTTCTGACTCTACTTTTGGAGAAAGCATTCTGAATGAGAGATTCCCCATCTGTCCCAGAGACCCGGCTAAAAGAGAACTAGATACACAGTGCGTACAGACTAGAGAGAGATCTTGACGCGTGTTTGTAAACACACGAGCACGTGGCCAGGACACACAACGTCACATCTTTGTTTAGCCTCTGATTCAGGGAGGTGGTCCCTTGGATCCACATCACAGAAGACAGACACACAGACTCACACTCTTGAGTGTCCCCGGCGCCACGCAGACATGCACACTCAGTAGTCACATGCCCACAACCATTTACCAACGCACACTCAAGACCACACACGATGGAAGACTCCAACTCCTCACGATTTATTTGCATATATTTGCATATATTGTATAAAAGTAGAAAAGAAAAACCAGCCTCCCAGCCTGGGCTGCAGCTTCATAAAAGGTGAGAGGAAATAAATTAAGGTGGGGTGGGACTGAGTTTAGAGTTCAGAGTCCTGGATGGAATGGGCCGGGCCATCGTAATCAGACACACTGGTCTCCACTGGCCACACACTTGAGGTCCCGGGTGAGCAGGCGAAAGAGGTTGAGGGTGACAGAGGCCTCCAGGCAGCCGGGGGTCTCCTGAAAGGACAGGGCTGGCTCAGGGGTCGCTGGGCCTCAGAGCTGCCAGGCCCTGCAGAGCCCAGTTCCCTGCCCAGACTCACCTTGCTCTGGGCCTCCTGGAGCCTGTGCAGCCAGCGGGAGAGGCGGCGGCTCGGGGGCCTGGGCTCTGCTGTGGGCTGAGGCTGTGTCTGTGGACAGAGGATGGGGACTGGAGACCTTGGGGTGATCTTGGACCTGAAGGGAGGTGAGAAATAACAGCTAAGATAAGGGCTGGGAGTGTGATTCTGAGCGTTTCACCAGAATCCTCCACTGATGAGTTGGAGGCATAGTACATGGTAGAGCCCCTGCCTAGAGTCCCCCAGGGAGGGGCTGGGGGCGTGGCTCAGTCAGTGGTAGAGCCCCTGCCTCGAATCCCCCAGGGAGGGGCTGGGGGGCGTGGCTCAGTGGTAGAGCCCCTGCCTAGAATGCCCAGTATGAGGTGGGGCGTGGCTCAGTGGTAGAGCCCCTGCCTAGAATCCCCCAGTATGAGGTGGGGGCGTGGCTCAGTGGTAGAGCCCCTGCCTAGAATCCCCCAGGGAGGGGCTGGGGGCGTGGCTCAGTGGTAGAGCCCCTGCCTAGAATCCCCCAGGGAGGGGCTGGGGGCGTGGCTCAATGGTAGATCACTTACCTAGCTCATGTGAACCCTCACTTGAGTCCCTATCACCATACATACTCATCCCAATCCCCCAAAGGCACAGGTAAGTTGGGCTGTGGGGTAACGCCATGCAGGGGAAGGTGATGTAGTTCATTCAAGAGGACAGGGGATGGGTAGACAAGAGGGGTCCGGAGAGCAGGGCACATGGGTCGAAATGCCGGCGGAGAGGAGGAGCCTGACGAGGGATAAAGGGAAGGGGGGAGACAGGTGAGGAGGCAGACAAGGCGCAGCAAACGGGGACAGAGAAGACAACAGGATAGAGAGGGGAGGACGGGGGTGGGGTTTGGTGCGGGTGTGGGGGGGAGGGGGAGGCAGGGCTGGGGGCGTTGGAGGGGGCGAGGCTCTATGGAAGCTGGAGGGGAGAGGAACACAGGCTGGGGGAGGATTCTTAGAGATGAGAGACGGAGAGGCTGTGTGAGGGGACAGAGCGGAGCGAGAACTCTTGGAGAGTTCTTAGAGGGAGAAGCAGGGAGCAGGACGGGGGCATGGGCGGCAGACAGGCTGGGAGCGAGAGAAAGAGAAAAAGGAGCCAGGAGTGATGCTCTATTGTCTGTGATCCCAGCATAGTTGGGAGGCCGAGGCCAAGGGTCTAGAAGACCTTAAGACTGAGGCCAGCCTGGGCTACAAACAGACTCTGTGTCCCTTTCCTTGCAAAAAGCGATGGGGAAGAAGCTGGCTAAGCATGGGGGAGGCAGAGGCACCTGAGTGACAAAGGGTCTGGGACAGGCAAAGAAGCCACTTTAGGGGGAGGGGTCCTTCACGGGGCCATCGTGACCGGGCTCCCGACTCACCTGCTGCTGGCCCAGGTCCCAGGCACCGGGAAAGGTGCTGCCCCAAATGTCTTTCTGAAGTGATTCTTCCTGAAGGGAAAGGCACAGGTTAGCCCACACAGGAGAGTTGGGGCTAGGTCAGAGCAGCAAGAGTGAAACAGCCTGGCAGGGGGATTTGAACTGAACCCACAGCAGAGACGATAGACTGGTCACAGCGGGAAGGCTCAAGCCTAACCTATGGCAGAAGATTAGAGGTTAGCCCACAGTGGCAGGCTACCCTCTCTGTCCCAGCAGAAATGATGTAGGGTGGTCCATTATGGTAACAGTGACACACCAACGCCTCCTTGGTTTTCTTAAAGGCATCCAGCTCCGGTTGTGACAGAGACTGGAAACTACCCACCCATGTGACAGCCTGTTCCGCCTGGGGTGGGCTCGGAAGGAGGGGCAGGACCAGCACCTTGCTTCCCAGACCCATCAGGCAACACTGTCGCCATGCTCAAGTCCCAAGGGTCTCCTGAGCTGCATGGCTTTGCTTTTTTGGGCCAGGCTACAGGTGTTATCCTCTATGAGTCCCAAGCGGGAGAGGGAGGGGGAGGGAGAGATAAAGCACTGATGGGCGGAGCCAATGCCTGGGCCGCGAAAGGGAGCGGGTGTGGGCGTGGCCAGGTAAGCGAGCAGGTGTGGGTGTGGCCAGGTCTGGAAGGAAAGAGAAACTGAACCCAGTGTCAAGAATCTGCAAAACCATCTCTTTCAGGCCACCAAAGCCTGGGGCTTCCAATTTAGACTCCATTGGAGGGGAGAAAGGCGGGATTGAGGAAGAGAGGGAGGGAGGGAGAGGGTGGGAGCTGGCAGAAGGCTCGCGGTCACAGGGACACCAGGAGGTGGTGGAGGGTGGGTGCATGTGGAAGAGGCTGTCTGACCGAGGATAGTATCTCAGTGAAATTCCCATGAGTAATTTCTGCTGTGACTGTGAGGATTATTTTTCAGCTGTCATCTTGCTCGGGAGTAGCCTGGTTGCTGAAAAGGCCTCGTTTCTGGGTATTTGAGGATGTTTGGGGAAGAGGCGGGTCTGTGAGTCAGTGAGATGTATAGGAAGGAGGAGCCTCCCGTCGAATGAGGGGCTGAGGGAGATGGCAGTGGGGAAGGACACTTACTGGTGTGGGCTTATGTTTTTCAAAACCTACTTTAATAAGGGTTCTTCATGGCTTTAACCTCCTTTATAGCCCACCAACTGAAGGTAGGGGAGGAAAATGGCCGACAGGACAAGGGGGACACGAGCCTGTTTAGAAGTAGTTCTTTGGGGCTATTCCACTTCTTCGTTGTCAGCAGTCAAGTCCACTAGCAAAACGCCCAACGCAGCTGCAGTGGCTCGATCCAGAAGAAACCAAGAGGCTCCACTGACTGTATGAGTCTGCTGAAGCAGCAAGAAGCAACCGGGACACCAACCAGAAGTCATGACAAGTGAAGATCAGAGAAGAAAGCAAGGCGAACCAATGCAATCGCGTCATCAGCAAAGACCAGACTCAGCAGAGCCCAAGAAAGAGCAGCAAGGCGAACCCATGCCAGCGCACTGCCCACTGCCTGTTGACATGAACACTGCCCACTGCCTGTTGACATGAACACTGCCCACTGCCTACTGCCTATTGACATGAACACTGCCCACTGCCTACTGCCTGTTGACATGAACACTGCCCACTGCCTGTTGACATGAACACTGCCCACTGCCTGTTGACATGAACACTGTCCACTGTCTGTTGGGTTGTACTCACGTTCTTTCCAAACATCACGTGACCTTCCACCAGACAGCTTCCAGAAAACACCACGTGCCTGTTCTCAGAGAAACACCCTCCCACAGGTCTGCTTCAGCAAAATGTTCACTCATGACAGTTTCCAGAAAAACATCACATGACACAACTGAGTCTCCAAAGAAACCAGAAATTCCCACTGCACACTGGCCTCGCAGAGAACCTGGCTTATCTAATGGTAGTTCACAAACACCGGTAATTTCACTTCCAGAGTTTCTGACGCCCTCTTTTGGTCTCTGAGGGCACCAGGCACAAACGTGGTATAAATACACACATGTAAACACTCATACTAAAAATAAATAAAAATTAAAAAAAAAAAAGCAAAACAACAACAAAAAGACCCCAAACCCCTTCTAGAATCTTCACTGAGTGCAGCGGTCCATCATTGGCTGCAGGCTGTGGAGGGGTACATGACTGTAACCTGTAAGGCTGTCTCTCAGAAGAACCCTGGCCTTTATAGTGGTTACTTTTCTTTAAGTCTTTTTTTTTTCCTTCTTTTTTTGATTTTTTTTTTTTTTTTTTTTGGTTTTTTTGAGACAGGGTTTCTCTGTATAGCCCTGGCTGTCCTGGAACTCACTCTGTAGACCAGGCTGGCCTCGAACTCAGAAATCCGCCTGTCTCTGCCTCCCAGAATGCTAGGATTACAGGCGTGTGCCACCACTGTCCAGCTCCCACTTTTCTGATGATGTCCTTGGGGTCCCTCCGCTGATTAGTAACAGGCTGAGATGTGAACTGAATTCTCTGTACCCGCCCCACTGTGCCTGCTGCTGAAAGACGGGATAAGAGCCCAGGCGGAGCTGGGGCTGGGGGTAGTAGCAGGTGCTTATAGTCTCAGCACTCAGGAACTCTCTCCACAGGCTGTGGACGTCCAATTCCCTGTCCGTAACTGTGACAGAGTGTGTCCACAGAACCTGTACTCGCAAGAAGATTGAATGTTTTGAGACTGGACTGAACTGTATAACAAGACCATCTCCAAAAGCAAAGGAACAGAGATGGGCTGGGAAGATGGCTCAGCTGGTGAAAGTGCTTGTCCCCCAAGCATCGGGTCCTGAGTCTCATCTCCAGGACCTATATAAAAAGCCAGTACGCCTGGCTGTCCTGGTGCATGCCTTTAATCCCACCACTGGAGAGGCAGAGGTAGAGCCTGGTCTACCAAGTGAATTCCAAGACAGCCAGTGCTACTCGGAGAGACCCTGTCTTGAAAAACAGAACAAAACAAAAACTTCAAGTACAGCATTGTGTGACTGCAATCGTGCTGGGGGAGGCAAAGGATCCCTGCGGTGTGCCAGATAGTTGGTCTTACCAATTGGTAAGTTCCAGATCGAATGAGAGACCCACAAACTAAAATAAGTCAAAGAGCAACTGAGGAAGACACCTGCTAACAGTTTACACACACACACACACACACACACACACACACTCGCACTGACGTACACACTCATAAATGCATGTACACATGTGCACACACTCGTGCACACTCAGCACACACATTCTTTTTTTTTTTTTTTTTTGTTTTTTTTTTTTTTCCGAGACAGGGTTTCTCTGTATAGACCTTGCTGTCCTGGAACTCACTCTGGAGACCAGGCTGGCCTCGAACTCAGAAATCCGCCTGCCTCTGCCTCCCAAGTGCTGGGATTATAGGCGTGCGCCACCAACCGCCCGGCGAGCACACACATTCTTACACTCACATATGCATGTACACACACAGACATACAGACACACACATGAGAAACACACATGCAAAACATAGAACATGCATGCAGGCACACACAGAGACACAGAAACATACGTGCGTGTGTACGCGTGCCTACACACACACCTCAACAGTCACAAGTGTCTCCTTTCTGACTGCTGGGTACCTTGAAGAGGGTCCTCATTTGCTTGGGGCAAGGGCACTCTCCTGGGCCCTCTCGGGGGTGGGAAAGGGTTTGGGGCTCTTGCCATCATCGGTCAGTCTTGTAGTCATCGGATCCGCACAACCAGTAAGCAATTTCTGTGATGTGTCTGCAGTTTTTATTTCATCTCTTCTCAGTTCCCAGTGCCCGAGGTTGTTAATCATACTTCTCAGATCATAACGCAGAGCCACAAATGGCCCATAAGACTCCCCTCCTCTCCAATGCCCACCCCCACCCGTCCGCCTCCCAGACACCCACTTCAGCGGGCTTGATATACAACTGCCAAGAGGCACCGTTTTAATTTGTGACTTTGTCTATGCGTTTCCAATTTACACAAAGGAGATTGCGCTATAAATCTACTAACTTTGAGAAATAAAAAAAAAAAAAAACAACAACTTAACACCACATCTCTGAGATCTCCCCACACAGCTGCAGACGTCCAGTTCCCTGTGGAATTGTGACAGCGTGCGCCCACAGCGCCTGTACTTACCCACTCGCCCAGAGATGGGCACTTAGGTTGCTCTAGCTCCCTATTCCCGTAAGGCCCACACCTGTCCCCTGTGTGGGAGCTTTTTCAGAACCTTCTGCAGCACACCAGCTGGTACCCTCCCACCACATCCCATGGGCGCACTTTTGCGCTCACTCGTGGAAAGGGTGGGCAGTCCCCACACGCTGACAGCTTCCCATCCGTGTCCCTGTATCTTCCGGCTTCTGGGGCCTTTCTTCTGTAGCGAAGCAGAGCGGACCGGAAGTGGAAGTCCCATTAGTGCTTTCTTCAGGAGCGATCCCCACCCCGGGTTGGAGCTGGAAAATAAATATTACAGCCTCTAGGTTGGCGAGCTGGTGCTCAGTGGGTGTAAGTGTTTGCAGCCAAGCCCGACAATTCAAGTTCAAAACCTGGAACCCACATGGTGGAAGGAGAGAACCGACTCTTGCGATTTGTGTTCTGAACACAATGAACAAATGTGACTTTATAATAATAAGACAAATGTAATTTGAACATATAGCTTCTCTGTCAGGATCCAGTTGGAGTTGTGTTCTGTAAGATTTCTGCACCATCCAGGGCCCCCAACTGTCTCAGGTCTGGGAGTGGGGTATGAGAGAGGTGGGCACACGATGTAGAATTCAGCTGGCAACGGTGACGCACGCCTTTAATCCCAGCACTCGGGGCGCAGAGGCAGGTGGGTCTCTGAGTATGTTCAGGACAGCCAGGGCTGTACAGAGAAACCCTGTCTCAACAAAACAAACAAACAAACAAACAAACAAGATGTAGCGTACAGGCTGCTGGCTCTCAGGGGTGGGCAAGTCCCCTAAGTGTCTCCCTCTACTACAACCTGTACTGGTTACATGATTGCATGAAGAGTCTATTTCTATTCACTCCAGACAGATGGAAGCGATGGCAGACCGATGAAGGACTAAGTCCAGCTTGTGGAAGCAGAGTTGTTTGGGAGTGGCTTACAGGGCTTTGAGGGACTCTCTTGCAGCTATATCACAGGAAAGCCCACCCCAGCACGGGTGAGGACTCATTAAAGCTGTACACCTAGAGTTCCCTGCACCATTTTGGGGAACTCCTCGAAGAGTCTCCTCTCTGGAGCAACTGCTTACTGCTTGTGTGACTCCCTGGAGGTTTCCTTGAATCTCGTAAGTTACTGACTTCTTGTGTTTTGTGCTTTGGTTCTCACCCACTTATGGAGGGCATCCCCATGTTCACTCTCTTGTTTGGTCTTCTAGGCTTTGCAGAGAATGCAGGGTCACACATCCATGCCCAGGAGGAGGACTATTAGGTCATGGGGTCACAGGTCGTGTCTGGGTCTGTATGGTCTACCTGGTGCTGTCCACCAGAACTTCCACAAATGACGGGATTGCTGTGGCTCTGTCCTCTCCGAGGAGACAAGTTCCACACTCAGAGTCAACCCACAGGGGATGGTTGTGGATGTGGGTTTTTTGTTTTGTTTTTGTTTTTGTTTTTATTCTGAGACAGGATCTTGATGTGTAGACCTGACTGGCCTGGAATTAACTCTCTAGACCAGGCTGGCCTTGAACTCACATAGAACCACCTGACTCTACCTCCTGAGTGCTGGGGTTAAAGGCGTGTGCCACCACTGTCTTGATTTGTTTTTGTTTTTTTTTTTTTTTGTTTTGTTTTTTCGAGACAGGGTTTCTCTGTATAGTTCTGGCTGTCCTGGAACTCGCTCTGTAGACCAGGCTGGCCTCGAACTCAGAAATCCACCTGCCTCTGCCTCCCAAGTGCTGGGATTACAGGCGTGCGCCACCACGCCCGGCTTTGGTTTTTTTTTTTTTTAATTTGGTTGTTTTGTTTTGTTTTTTGTTTTTTTATCTCATTCCATAGCCCATAGTGACCTGGGACTCACTATGTATCCCAGGCTAGCCTTAAATTTATGGCTAATCCTCTTGCCTCAGCCTTCTGAGTGCTGTGGTTATGGTTATGTGCCAGCACTGGATTCAACTGTAGACTGGAAAAAATAAATAAATTGTATCTTCTCTGAAGCCGTATAAAGGGTTTTGGAACTGCATTTTCTCATGCAGCTAGAACTAGCTAGCCTTGAGCCTTGAACTCAGGATTTTCCTGCCTTAGCCTTTCAAGTGCTGAGAATATAAACATGGACTCCACTTGGACCTGGCTACACCTCTCAGAACGGATCCGGGGGTCTGGGGAGATCGCTTAGGGGGTAAGCGTTTGCTGTACTAGTGTGAGAGCATGGATTAGGAGCCCAGCACCCACATGAAGAGCTTGGCACCTCGCCGTGGACCTGCAATCCCAGCGCTGGGGAGGAAGAGACGGGAGGATCCCGGAAGCTTGCCGGGCAGGCAGTTTAACCAGATGGGTGAGCTCCAGGCTCAGTGAGGGGCCCTGTATCAAAAAATTAGCTGGACAGTCTGGAGAAACGGTTCAGCGAGTTCCAGAGCAGCCTGGCTACACAGAGAAACTCTGTCTCAAAAAGCCAAAACAAAAGTTAGGAGGTAATTGATTGAAGGAGACACCTTGTGCGAAGCCCCAGCTCCTGCATGCACGTGTACACACACTTAAACACACATGTGCACACGACGGACCCACATCTGCGCATACACAAGAATTAAAAACAAAACAAGACAACCTGTTCTAGCCAGTGAGCACAGGCCTGTGACACCAGCACCAGGGAGTCTGAACAACGAGGAGGCTAGCCTGACTTTGAGGCTAGCCTGAGCTACATAGCAAAATGCTGCACAATCAAAGCAAAACTCACCCCCAAACAAAACAAAACAACGAGACGAAACCCAAAGCCCCAACAAACAACCCAGTATGGAATGGGCAGAAGAGAAGAGCAGATAAACATCGGGATGGGAGAGGGGAGAGGCACACGCGAGAAACCAGTACAGAAACCAGGAGTGGAAATGTCAAAGAGGCCCGAGTTGAGCTTGCACTAGGAGGGTGATGGGATGGCTAATACCCACAGCTGGGCATGCACGCTGTTGAGGCTGCGAAGGAAGATGCTCTCCCATACACGGCCAGAGGGAGCAAGGCACATAGATGACAATAGCTCTCTCTGTCCCCCTAGTCCTCCTGTCTTCTTTCCTTCCTTCCTTCCTTCCTTCCTTCCTTCCTTCCTTCCTTCTTTCCTTCCTTCCTTCCTTCTGTTCTTTCTTTCTTCCTTCCTTCCTTCCTTCCTTCCTTCCTTCCTTCCTTCCTTCCGTTCTTTCTTTCTCTTTCTTTTGTTTTTTTCCTCCCTGTCTTTCAAATGTTACATTTGTGTGTGTGTGTGTGTGTGTGTGTGTGTGTATGCGTATGTGTGTCTGTGTGTGTGTGGTGTGCATGCGCGCGCGCATGCTCAAGCACGCACAAGCAGGTGCACATGAGCACACAGAGGTCAGAAAACTGTGAGAGTCAGTTCTCTCTTTCTACAATGTAGGTTCCCAGATTTGAACTTAGATTGTCAGGCTTGGTAGCTGTTGCTGGTTTTTCTCTTCCTTCCTCCCTCCCTCCCTCCCTCTCTCCCTCCCTCCCTCCTTTTCTAAAAAAGATTTATTTTACATGTATGAGTATTTTGCCTACATGCACATATATGTGTACCTCGTGTGTGCCTACTACCGTGGATTCCCCTGGAACTGGAGTTAGCGACAGTTGTGAGCTGCCACGTGGTTGCTGGGGATTGAACCTGGGTCCTCTGGAGGAGTGCTCAGTGCTCCTAACCACTGAGCCATCTCCCCAGCCCCTTTTCTTCTCCTTTGTTTTACTTTGAGACAGGCTGTGTTCCCTAGGCTGTCTTCAAACTCCTGAGCTCAAGCAATCTTGCTGCCCCACTGTGACCCACAGGAGACATTCCTGAGGGGCTGGAGAGATGGCTCAGCGGGTAAGAGCACTGGCTGCTCTCCCAGAGGTCCTGAGTTCAATTCCCAGCAACCACATGGTGGCTCACAACCATCGGTAATGAGATCTGATGCCCTCTTCTGGCGTGTCTGAAGACAGCTACAGTGTACTTACATATAATAAAATAAATAAATCTTAAAAAAAAGAAAGAAACATTCCTGACACCCTCATCAGATGATGCTGTTGGTCTGTGCATGACCCTTTGGAGGAAGCGTTTTTTCCTTTAGGAACTCTTTTTAGTTAAAATATAGAATAATGGGTTTTATTATTACGTCATTATGTGTATCACACACACACACACACACACACACACACACATATATATATATATATATATATTTTTTTTTTTTTTCTCAAGACAGGGTTTCTCTGTAACCCTGGCTGTCCTGAAACAGTCTGGTCTAGAACTCAGTGATCCACTTGCTTCCTGAGTACTGGGATTAAAGACATGTTCCACTGCCCCCTGTCTTTTTGTTTGTTTGTTTGTTTTTTGTTTTTGAGACAGGGTTTCTCTGTGTAGTCCTGGCTGTCCTGGAACTCACTCTGTAGACCAGGCTGGGCTCAAACTCAGAAATCCACTTGTCTCTGCCTCCCAAGTGCTGGGATTACAGGCGTGCGCCACCACTGCCTGGCTTTTTTTTTTTTTTTAAGATTTACTTATTTACAGTAAGTACACTGTAACTGTCTTCAGACACACCAGAAGAGGGCATCAGATCTCATTACGAATGGTTGTGAGCCACCAAGTGGTTGCTGGGATTTGAACTCAGGACCT